>JALIGW010000003.1:127151212-127341212 GCA_023053685.1 Diadophis punctatus similis
TTGCCCTCCGGAGGCTTCAGGGAAGCTTCCTGAAGCCCCGGAGTGCGAAAAATGGCCCAACGGGCAAACCTGAAGTTCGGAAAAACAGACTTTCGGTTTCCCTGTTGTGCTGTTTTTTGCACTCCGGGACTTCAGGAAGCTGCCAACACTCCCCTGCATCAATGCAGTTATCTGCCATTTTGAATGCCTAATGGCAAAACAGGCACCAAATGAACAACACGCTTTCTGACAGAGGGTAGTGCTCTGCGAGGGTGTAGCAGTGACCCAGAGCCCTTATAGTAGTTCCCGGAGGCAGGGTGGTGGCTGTGCCGGGAGACCACAGTCTAGCCAGCACACTCGTGAGCAATCTTGGCCAAGAATCGCTAGTTACAGGCGGCAATGCTGGGGCAGACCCAGGGAAGCCAGCTCTGAAGTGCTCTGGAGGCTTTTTAAGCGGCAAGAAATGGCGCTGAGTCCCGCTCCGAAGAGTCGAGGGTGGATCAGTTAAGGCGTGAAATTATTGATGTCTGAAAGTCGGTGGCTTTGCCAGTGAGCTGGATTGGCCAGCGCGACCTGTCAAACTGCCTCAAGTCGGCAATAGCAAGGGTGCAAAATTCAAACCTCAGGTCTTTGCAAAGAGCGCACAGATGATCGGAAGGTCTGAGGAGGCCAGTAATTTGGTAAAGTCCAACGAATTCTGCTAGAGACTGGAGCCAAACTCAAAGTGTCTTCTCTAAGGCTGGACTGAGTTGAAAACTGGAGCCTGAGGGAGAGGCAACAGGGCGTGGCTGCAAATTTGATGACTCAGTCTCTAGGCAGAAGGACGAGGTCAACACCCATTCCTGGCCTATCCCGCAACCACACTGGAGAACTCAGATTTTTTGCTAAACTTTAAGCAGTATGTGTTGAATCCATCAACCTCAAATCAAAGACAACCCATTTAAACATCCTAGTATAAGAACTCATTGACAGTTTCATTTATACATAAACATAAAGTTTGAGTTTTTCTTAAATCTACAGTTAATCCCAGTTTTGAAATTCTAGAGTAGGACTGATAATATCTTCCAATTCTAAGCTTCCAGTTTTTCTCACTATTTTCTGTAATGTTTTACTTTCTGCAGAAATAAAGATGGTTTAGGAAAAAAAGATGAAATAGGTGTATGGTAAACTTTGACTGGCAATGCTAAGGGTCCTTTGATTTAAAGCTGTTTAAACTTACGATGGTACTGAACAAGTAGCAGTTATGATCAGTCCTCATGCTTACGTTGGCCACAGCATCCTTGTGATCAGATGACTGTAATACGGGCTCTCAGTATCCAGCCCATAATGATATCAAACATCTTGCAATCATGGGATCACCATATATGACTTCTTTGTGGGCTTTCCACAAGTAAAGTCTAATGGAAAGCTAGCAGCAGGACAAAAATGGCACTCACAACCCGTACCACTTACTGATATCCTACCTTAAACAGTGATTCACTTAATAATGGCAATTGGAAATGCTGGAGTTTCCATTGCTAAGTAGCATAGTCATGTAATATCATGCTTTTCTTAGTGGAAAAGCATGACATTATATTCTGGTCCCAATTACTATTGTTATATGAAGACTACTGTAGTAAGTGGAAAAACGTATAATGACCAGCAAATATTCAAAGTTCAACCTTAAAAGGGAATTTCCAATTGCAACCAAAAAATCAAATCCAATTTTATTGTTTTTGCCAATGGTGATATGGTAACATTTTTTTCTGAGATAAATGAGGGCAAGCTATGTCTTAGAACGGGGCGTTGTTCCTACCTGAACGCCCCTTCTCGTAGGGCGGAGCTAGCCTCCAAGATTAGGATGATACAATCCATCAGCCAATCAGGACTGAGTCTGACTTTATAAAAACTGTACTCTTGATGAGCACCCCCTCTTGAGACGAAGGACGAAGTCAGACCCAATGTGTCAAACACCCAACCGAACTTTATTAACAGCAGGTAAAACTAAGCAGAAACGTAACTTGACAGCCAGGGTGGGACTTGGAGGCTAGCTCCGCCCTACGAGAAGGGGCATTCAGGTAGGAACAACGCCCTGTTCTCCATAGTGGGCGGGGCTAGCCTCCAAGATTGGGACATGCCAAAGCAGTAATCCCCTTGGGCGGGAATCAATGCCCCTCGGCCAGCCCCGAGTCAGCCAGCACGGCTTGCAACACCCTGCGACCAAACGCCGCGTCCCTGGCCGCATAAGCGTCAAGCTTATAATGTCTGACAAACGGCAACGGGGAAGCCCACGTAGCCGCTCGACACACTTCCTCGATGGAAGCGTTGGTCGTCCAGGCCGCCGTAGCAGCCGCACTCCGTGTGGAGTGTGCCGTCAGTCTCGGCGGGCGCGGTAGGTTCATCTGGTCGTAGGCGAAAGCAATGACCGCTCTGATCCAGCGGCCGATTACCGCAGATGAAGCCTTCCTGCCCAGAGACGCGGGGTGGAAGCATACGAAGAGCGCTTCGGACCGTCGGAATGACGACGTACGGGAGACGTACACCTCAATTGCCCGCCGCACGTCGAGGGCTACACAGTGTTGATCCGACCCCTGTGAGTTCGCAAACGCAGGGAGGATCAGTTCCTGAGCCCTATGGAAGTATGAATTGACCTTAGGGCAAAACCCCGGGTTGAGACGAAGTACGACCCTGTCTGGATGAAAGATACAAAGATCTGATCTGACCGACAGGGCCGCCAGCTCCGAGATGCGACGAGCCGACGTGATCGCCACAAGAAATGCGACTTTCATGGTAAGTAGCCATATGGAGGCCGAGGACAAGGGTTCATACGCGTCAGTTGTGAGTGACAAGAGGACTTTGTGTAAATCCCAAGTCGGGTAACGGTGCACCACTGGAGGGGAGATGTTTGAGGCCGCCTTGAGAAACCTCCATACAAGAGGATGGCCCGAGAGCTGCTCTGCCGATGGGCAGGAGAGCACTGTTGACAATGCGGCCAATTGGCGACGCAACGTGTTGGGCGCCAACCCTTTGTCCAAGCCTGCTTGTAGAAATTGTAAGATGTTAATGATAGACAGATCAACGGGAGAGACGTCCGCGTCTGAACACCAAGCGCAGAACGCCTTCCAAGTGGAAGCGTATATGCGCGTTGTGGAAGCCCTGCGGGAGAGCAGTAATGTCCTAATTATGTTTTCCGGGACCCCGCGGTGTTGTAGAGTGCGCCGCTCAAGCGCCAGGCGGTCAGTTGGTACCAGTGTGGATCTGGATGCCGAACTGACCCCTGGGAGAGCGATGACTCTGTCGTTGGTATCCGCCATGGGGTATCGATGGTCAATGATTTCAGATCTGCAAACCATGGCCGTCTCGGCCAGTGGGGTGCCAGGAGGATCATCTCCGCCCTCTCGTCTAGTAGCCTGCGGATGACCCGAGGAATCAGGGGAAGCGGAGGAAAGGCGTAGAGAAGACCTCTGGGCCACGGGCACCGAAGAGCGTCCACGCCTTCCGCTCCGGGAGTGCGGTAGTGGCAGAAGAACCGCGGAAGTTTTGAGTTCCCCGGAGTGGCGAAGAGGTCGACCACCGGACAGCCGAATCTGATGGCGATTTCCCGGAAGAGATCCTGGTGGAGACTCCACTCCGCCGGATCCACCTCGTTGCGGCTGAGCCAGTCTGCAGTGCGATTCGATACACCTGATATGTGCTCTGCCCGAACGGAGAGGAGATGGTGCTCCGACCAAAGGCCTAAAGCCTTGGCCTCCGACATCAGGCGACGTGACACCGTGCCCCCCTGTCGGTTGACATGGGCCTTCGCCATGATGTTGTCGGTCAGCAGAAGGATGTGCTGCCCTGCCAAGACGTCGTGGAACCGTTGGAGCGCCAGGAAAATCGCCTTCAGCTCCAGGTGGTTGATCGTAAGGGAGGCTTCCGTCGGGGACCATGTCCCCTGCGCTACGCGAGACATCGTGTGAGCCCCCCATCCTTGTGTAGAACAAAGAGAAGAAGAAGAAGACCTGCAAGGTTGGGGAGACACAATCCTTTAGCTGAGGACTGAGTCGAAAGAGGGGGTGCTCATCAAGAGTACAGTTTTTATAAAGTCAGACTCAGTCCTGATTGGCTGATGGATTGTATCATCCCAATCTTGGAGGCTAGCTCCGCCCACTATGGAGAACTAATCATTCCCAGCATTAGCTACCATTATTTTCAGCTGGCTAACAATCCTACTTTCATCCTATAACCTTCAGGTTTCAGCCCCCACATCTACGCATTTCTGATCTACACATCTACGAATTTCAGATCTACACATTCCAGATCCATGCATTACAGCATATCTCTGGCTTGCTAAATCATGTCCAACAGCTTGTGATGATGCTTGATGGTGTCAGTGATGATGTACCCAAATAAACACAAGCAGATGGGCTGAAATCTGCTTGGCACTAATAGCCTAAGGAAAGTAAAGCATATGTTCCAAGAGTAATTGTGGTGGTAGTGTTATGGAACAGAATCAGATTTCTCATGTTGTCATACAGAATCGTATTTGCTTGGTTGAGCCTTATGTTCTCATATGCAGGGAGCTGATGTTGTTCAGATTTTTAGTGTGTTAATATGAAAATGACTCCTTTAAGATCGGATAGTGAGGTCAAAGGAAAATACTACTCCTTCTTACAATCCGTCTAGAAATATCAGAATAGAAGCAGTTCTAGAATGAGTAGTAATAATGTTTTAGGGCAAACTATCAATTCAGTGGTAGCACCTAGTCAACTTTGTTCAAAGTTAAATAGGGTCAGAGTTGTTCATAGTTGGATAAGAGACATCCAGGAAATCTTAGGATTATAACTTGAATTGGAAAGCCTTCCAAACATTCTGGAAGCAGTCAATGGCAAACTACTTCCTGCATAGTCTGAAGAAGAGTTTGCTTTTATGAAGGAAATGGAAAACAACAACACAATTTTATTCATTTATCTATAGACGGTTTGACCTTGATGCAATAGTCCCAAAGTGGGACTTCTATCTGAACCTGAGCATGTGCTTGCCAAATCATCCTTCATTGGCTCATTGCTGCAATAGTTTTGAACTGAACCACTTAGTCCCCTATGTTAGAAGGTTAGATTTTATAACCTTAGTTGGATAGTTGTGTACTTTGTGAGTCACAAAGCAGCTCACTCTTAGGACGGAATGGGACAACTTGCCATAGCCAACTCGCCAAAGCCAACTTGCTGTGGGACAATTTGCCATATCCAACAATTCAATTTAATTATTCAAAATAAAAATTTTAAAAATGATTTTAATTTTTGTCATTCACATTTCTTTCTGTCCCTCTTTTTGCATCCTTTCTTTAATGTTTCCATTCTACCATTTCTTTGATATTAGCGCAACTCTTGTCCCAAAGTGAATTGTCTCATGGCGAGTTGGCCATAGCAAGTTGTCCCGTGGTGAGTTGGATGCGGCAAGTGGGCCATGGCAAGTTGACTGTGGCTAGTTGGCCAATGTGAGTTAGCTGTAACGAATTGTCATAGACCCCTTTAAGGAATATGTCAATTGATATAGAACACATGAAGCATTACGTAGATTATAAACGTTTGATAAAGAGGCGAAACAACTATAGGAATTAAAATCATAGGCTGAAGATTATGAGCAGAATTATAAAGATATCACTTTCCTTTGCCCGTCCTAAACTCTGTTCTTCTGTTCTTCTAAACTTTGTTCTTCTTTGGCCCAGTCCTAAACTCTGTTAAATTAACTCCCCTCTCCCCACCATCAAGTATACATTGTTTGTGTCATTTGAACTCTAACCAGAAAAATAACTGACTGTGATGTGTAATTATCAGGAAGACGATGTTTTAAGAATGGGTTTTTATCACTACAATTGTTTGGTTTTCATTCCCAGGGCTACTCCTGGGATGAGTGTGCAGTGGTGTTGACCTGACCCCAAACTTTTTTTTCCTCTCAGGACCCTGTCCCACTTTTAAAAATTATGGAAGACCTCAAAAGAGCTTGGATTCTATTTATTGAAATTTACCATATTAAAAATTAAAATGGATGCATTCATAGAATATTTATTGAATCATGTAAAAATATTAAGCCATCTGATATTAACATAAATAAAATGTTTTTATGAAACATTGTTATATTTTTTAATAAATAAAAAATTACAATGAGAAGAGTGATGTTTCAAATTTTTGCAAATATCTTCAATGTCTGACAAATAATTTTGATTTTGCAGGCTCCTGAGTGATCCTAAGAGTCCTAGGAACACACTTTAAGAAACACTGACATAATCTATACTAATCTGAAGGTAAATAAAACACATTTTAAAAGACAGCAGGATGTGTGTGTGAAAAAATTTCAGCCTCCATTGCTGACACTAGATGATTAAGTCATCATGCCATTTGTAATCATTACCAAATATGTCATTAATTTCTTTTCCAAATGGCAACAAAATCTCTTTCAGAACATCTCCTGCCCTTTGTAGAGGATAAGAAAATTAACTTCTCAGAGATTGTAAGAATCTGGGCACAACATATTTTTCATTTTTTGGAGAGTTAGGTTAATTAATGGAATCAGAGTAATAGAGCTTTTAAGAGCCAGCAACCATAATTTCATTACTATTCTGGCTAGGAAACCTGGAATCTGAAAGAAACTAAGTTGGAGAAAGTTAGTCTAGAAGATTATTTTTTAAAAAAACAACTACTATGGAAGCTGGGACAGCAAAATAGATTGATATGCTATTTGAGACTATCATGTCTAGAACCATGGAATAGAAAATCTCTTGACAGCCAGGCTTTAATCTATGTAATTGTGATAAGAATGGCCTTTTTCCTGGGATTCCAAAAATCTTTCAAAAACCTACCCTTAATCCTATGCCTGTGGTTGATGCTTATTATTTGTCAAGGGTCCTGTTTGGTTGGTTTTGTTGTTTTTTAGATCATTTTAGTCTCCGTACATCCTACCTCATGTTTTAGCAGCTTTTATGCTTTTTCTAGGTTTTTTTAAAATTATTATTCAGAGTTCATTGTAGTTGGCAGCTAATACCAAAATGTAAATGTAAATGTAAAGAAATAAACAAGCAAGCTGCAGACTGGGAGTTAGTAGAGCAACCATGAAAGCCTTGAAAAAAGAGATTCAAATGTTGTGATCTCTTTATACCTAAAAAGATCAGAATCATGCAAGTCATAGTATTCCCTGTGACCCTCTATGGAAGCAAACCCTGGACTTTGAAGAAGCAATGTAGGAAGAGTATTGACAATTTTGAACGTTAGTGTTGGGTGGGGGGAACCTCTTACGAATAGCCTAGACAACCCAAAATACAAACAAATGGATCATAAAACAAGCCAAACCAGAGTTCTCTCTTGAGGTACAAATGAGCAGGCTCAAATTATCTTATTTTGCACACATTATGCAGAGATCCAGTTCTCTGAAAAAGGCTGTAATACTGTGAAAGGTGGAAGGAAAGGAAAGAAGAGGACAGCCAGCAGGAAGGTGGGTAGATTGTTATAGTATTGATGAGTGCAATATTATAGTTTCTCATGGACCTAGTTGGGGACAGATCATGATGGAGAAAGTGTATCTAGTCGGTTCCTAAGAGTTAACAATGACTTGATGGCACTCCACCACCACACCACCACCACATCGAAGTTCTGTATATTTTCTAATAGCTGCTGTTCTCTCTGACCTTGTCCAATCCCTTTTTAATTGAAATAAATAGTCATAATCATATTTACTGGCAGAAAATTCCACTACATAATTGTTTGGGGTGAAAAAGTACTTCCTTTTATACAGAAGGTACTGAACTCCTCTGCATTTGGTTTCAAATAGTGAAAGAGGGCAAAACATTTCTCTATATATATATTACCCTGATTCTACCTAGTTTAGAAAAACTTTATCATCTTTCTTCTTATGTCATTCCAAGCCAAATGCCCTTAGTCTCTGTAGACGCATAAGGGACTGGCTTGTCCTATGTTCCTGTCTAAGGTCCAGGCCTAGCCAAAAATATTGCTTTAAGGTCTTTCTAATTGTTTTCTTTCTTCTCTCTGTGAGAGATGAGAGCTGTCAGGCCTTGCAGATTGAAGTCCTCAGGGACTAACCAGGGAGACAAGGAAGAGAGAGATAATATATTGAAATATTGCCCAATAGTGCCATTTATGAGCTGTGGAAGTCCGCTGAAGCCTCAGAACTGCTGGAGCAGGATAAAGTCATATAATAATTCAATTCAGAAAGAACTTGATCCATACTAAACAATAAGGGGCATAGCTCATTTGGCAAAGCAAATGTTAGATCTGTGGCAATGGCAAATGGTTCCTTCGGGGGGGGGCTGCCTTTTTGAAAAGAATAGGGGACTGTCTAAAGAAAATTGGGACACCAGTATTTACTTGGAGTGATTTATGTTGACTAGAATGGCATTTAAAAGACACTTTTGTAACTCAATAATGCTCAGTTTAAAAGACTCAAAACAGGTAAACCACTACAAATACAATTCAAGTGAGAAATGACTTGAAATATGTACGTTAATATATTTATTTATTTATTTATTTATTTATTTATTTATTTATTTATTTATTTATTTATTTATTTATTTATTTATTTATTTATTTATTTATTTATTTATTGCTGTTCTTATATGCCGCCCTACTCCCTGGGGACTCAATATAGTGATCAATAATGTCGCTAAAAGAAGAAACTGTCAGAAACCGACGACTGGCCACATTCAATGCAATTTATTGGGATTCCAGATCAAAACTGCAGATGAAATTCACACTTTAGATGACTCTACGAAACATATTAGGTCCAGGTCTTGAGGCTCAGCATTTCAGGAAGGGATATATAGAATCTATCAGAATGGTATATAGACCTCCTCTTAAGTTTTGGAGCAGAGACAGAGATACAGATGTTACATTATGCCATGCCCAGATGTATGGGGTTTTATATTATTTCATCTTTGCAACTGTGGGGCATCAGGACCCGAATAGCTTCTAAAACTAACATACTGCATATAATCATCCAAAGTACAAAGTTATGGTACTTTGCTTCCTGGTAGAGGATTGGAGCCCTATAGAATAACGTCTGGCTACCCACTTCTGATAGGTAGTAGTGCTTCCTAATGGATAATGTAAAATAAAACACCACACAGCACTGTGTAAAAACAGAAAAAAATCTTTCTCCATTCCAAGAGGTATGTGTGTGGAAGTCATGTAATGTATAAATGTGTAATCTATAGACTGGAGCATGACCTGTAATATCCCAACCTATCTCATGGGATTGTAGTTACGGAGAACATATTGGACAGGAACATTATGCCTGCTGTGCAAAATAAAAATGGGATGTAAATTGAATGAATAAAATAAAAAAGATAGCTATCTCTGTGCTCCAAGAGCTTAAGGAAAGGTGAAGTGTATACTATTCTAATAGATTTTTAAAAGAAGTAAAATTCGATAACTGGAATATGAGTAGGAATAGTCCATATTGCAATATTTTGTTACAGCTCTCATTTGTACCATAGTATTAATTTAGCAATCAATTTAAGAAATATGACTCATCTAGCAAGGCAACATTAGCTACATACAAATGAATGAAACATCTGGATTCTAGCAATCCAGGTAAATAAAGCTTTATTGCATAAAGTCAAGGTTTATTGCAGTCTTGGGGTATTCGGAGTGAAAGAAAAATCAATGAGTAAGTTTAATAGGACGACTTTGATCTTCTTTCATAGGTTTATTACTTTTGCCACCTCAGAATTGGCTATAAAGAATTATCTAACAAATGGAGAATGTGGGAGTTGTAATGAGTAGCAGGAATTTGATGCATCATAAAAAAAGCTTTGCAAAAGTAACTTATCAATAATAATAGCTGCCAGATGGGATTTTTAAAAATGCCATTAGTTAATTGCATGGGCAGTTGCAAACATTAGTTGCTAATCGAAGGGGTTTGTCCTTGTGCTAGAAACAGATTTGTATTAAAGGTGGGAATTGAAGTGCATTGCTTATACAGACACTGAACGCTGTTGTGCTAGCTGTCATCACTTCTCTGTAGCCAATGGAGGGAAGAACTATTAGAAAGGATTGCTGCAAATAATAACTGAGATGACAAGCTGTCTTGTGCCACATAAAAGGATAACAAATATATTGCAGCATGCCTGAGTTGTGCGGTAGTCAAAAGAATATCACACAGGTCCTTTTTTGTTTTGCTTTGTTTCAGTATTTATTTATTTATTTATTTATTTATTTATTTATTTTGTTATTCTTATATGCCGCCCAACTCCCGAGGGACTCGGGGCGGCTTACAACAAGGAGAAATACAAGAATAAACAAAGAAATTACATAAAATTTAAAAACAAGTACAAAAATTTAAAACAATTATTTAAAACAGCAACATCCATTCGACACATACATACTTGGGGGGTAGGCTCAGGTGGAATTAAGTTGTCCCCCCCACCTGCAGGAAAAGCCATGTCTTAATGGCTTTACGGAAAGCCAGCAGAGTGGGGATAGTCCGGGTCTCTGGGGGTAGTAGACTAAAATGGTGCATATTCTACTCTAAGGAGCGGTTCAAGGTTGACTATTGTCCTGTATCTGTGATAGAGCATTCAAGTGGAAGAACTGATGCTATGGGGCCTTTTTCCAAGGGTCACTGATTTATGAGGGGAAAAATATATGTTAAAAACCACAACCTTGGGCAGGTAGAACAGAAGCTGACAGTGGGCGAAGCTGGTGCTAGATTCCAAGCAGCAGATGCAGGGGCGGGTTGCTCACTTACTGATACTGGTGCGCTGCGCGTGCATCTCCACATTTTGGGCACGTGTGTGCTCGCTACACACGTATGCCCCCTCGCACGATTTTGCTTCTGCGCATGCGCAGAAGCAAATTCTCGCCGAAATCTCATGCACGCGTGCCTCCCCTTGCAAGACTTGGCCCAATTTTGCTTCCGCGCATGCGCAGAAGCAAAAAAGCCCAAAAATTCTCAAAAAAAGATGGCGACACGTGTGACGGACCAGCGAAGATGGCATCGAAGCGGTCGCACGCAAATTGTGCAATCGGCCTCTCCCTACCGGAGCTACGCACCGGACCACACCGGTAGGAACCCACCACTGAGCAGATGAATTAATAATGTTTCTGCATTGTTTTTAGATTTTCCCTTCCCATAAAGGTTTCACAGATCTATGAAACCTGGTGTTTACCCTTGCCTGGTAATACCTTAGCTTTTTTAAAAAAAAAACTTCATTTCATGAAAAAGAAAGCTGCTTGTATTACATTTTAACTAGATTATTAAGATTCTTTTCAGTATTATTATTTTTATCTATTTTCCACCCTTAGTTCCCTCTCATACAAGAGGCAGAATATAAGAATTTAAAAGAAATACTACATCTGAATGCTGCCATTTGAATCTGATAAGGATACAAATTCAAATAATGAGCTAAACTATCAACATATAGATAAAGTTCCATTAAATGATCACTGTTTGTCAATAGAAAAATCCTGGTCAAACTTCCTTAAAGTTGTTAAGGTGTTCCTTAAAAATCATACATTTCCAGTCTCTGTCATGACTGTTCTGTGATTTCATGTACCTGTAACGAAATTTAAGAAACACAGAAATATTTTTTTAAAAAAGATTAAAACTAATACAAATTACATAAAAAAGAAAAGAAAAATAAGAAAGTTAAAAGTACAGGAAGGGGAATAGTGTACAAGAAAAATATAAAAGAAAAAAGCCATACAAATAAGTAGCTTCTTATCTTCTTTGCAGCAATTATAAGTACAATTACAAATTTACATTTTACTGTATGGTTACAATATAACCCTTTTTTTTCTATAATTATCCTGCCTAAACACCAAGCCATACATCATACTTTTCATTTTTTTTGTTTCATTCAAAATGTTTATTTCAGTCAGCAATAAACATATTGTCTTTTTTTTAATAAAATAAGTCAATTTAGCTGCCGAAGCAAGTTCCATCATCTTCACCAAGCATTGCTCTATTGTGACTGATTCCAAATATTTCCATCTTTGTATGTACAATAATATAACTGCAATAATATAACTGTAAAAAACAAAGTTTCATATTTTCCCCCAACTGTTTAGCAATTAATCCCCCTCCCCCCCCAAAAAAAACCCCAACCCCCCCCTAAAAAAACCCCATTCTCATCTCAATGGTGTATTAATCTTTAAAATAATCTGAATTAGTGTATGTATTTAAATCCAGGATTTTCTGGCTTTTTGACATGTCCACCCAATTTCCAACATAAATTTGAAGTGACTCTAAACTGTTTCTCTGGTGAACATTTTATTTAAAAAATTATAAAAATTCTATTTACAATTATAAGAGGTAAATTTCAGTCTTGTCAGCCACATATTTTCTCATTTGTATATTATAACAAAAGCTTTTATCCAGCGCTGAAATCTACTTACCTTTCCTACCGGTTCGAAAGTGCATGCTTCGTACGCTTTTTCACCCCCACTCTGCTCGCGCGTGTGCTTTTTCACCCTCTGCGCATGCGCAGAAGGCTTTGCGCATGCGCAGAGGGTTAAAAAAAGAAAATGGCAGCATACAGGCGGGTGGGCGGAGGTTTGCGCTGCCGCCGCTACCGGCTCTCCGAACCATCGGTGGACGCCACTACCGTACGCCCGAACCAGGCTGAACTGGTAGCATTTTACTCCTGCTTTTATCCCATTTTATCATACATTCTTTCATTTTTCTGTTTTGAAGTTCAATAAAAGTTTACACACTTTAGCAATTAGATGTTCAGCATTGTTATAAAATTCTATTTCAAGCTCAGATATACAATGTTCAAGCCCATAAATTCTTTTGTCTACTTTAAATTTTTCCAGTAATTGTAAATATGAAAACCACTAACAACTGTATCCCTCTGCCACCAGTTCTTCACTTGACTTTATTTTACATTCTCCTTGACAAAATTTTAGTGTCTGATGATAAGTATTTGCGTATTATTTCTTTTCTATAAAATTCTCTTCTGCTAAGATTCAAGTTGTTTACAGGCAATAAATACTGGATTTGTATCTATTCAATATTTTCAATATGGCATGTCTATCATAATGATATTTTGAAAAACTTTTATCTTGAATTTATCATACCACAAATATCCAAAATGCAGTCATGTCCTTCTAACTCAAATAGACTGCTATTTTTCAGACACATCCACTCGGTCATCCAAATCAAGTAATAAACGGCAAAATACAATTTGAAATGAGGTCAACCCATTTCTCCTCTTTACTTTGCATGTTGTAATATCTTATATTTAAATTGTGGGTTTCCCCCCGCAAAACTTATATATATTCTTCTACTACAGTACAAATGGTATATCAGTTATCAAAATAGATTGTCATGCCCGTCAGAGTCTGACTCTGTGGCGGAAGATGAGTTGGAACAAGAACTGACAGTGAGTGAGAGGGCAGCTCTGTTGGCCTTGGAGGAAACTGGGGAAGGGCAGAGTCAGTCCAGGCCAGGCTGTTCAGAATTAGCAAGGCCCACAGGCAGGGAGGAACAGAGCTCAGCAGAAGAGCATGAACCATCCCTGTCTGATGCAAGAGCTTGGAGAGTGCAGAGGAGGCAGGATCAGCTTTGATGGAGGAGGCCACTAACGAGGAGAGGGCTCTGCCCAGCTTCACCAGGCACAACTGGGGAATGAGACTTAAGGAGACACTGTGGGGAGGGGCATTTGTTGGGAACAAAAGCTGAGTTCCTGGAGTGTTGTGTGCCGATGTTTGAAGTTTCCAAGAATCCTTGCATTCCTGTGTGGCGTTCTGGACTGATTATTTGTATCTCTTGCCCCCTGAACTCCTTGCTTTGTTCTTGTTTTGCTAGATAAATTTGGGATTTATTGCCATGCAGCCTTGGTGCAGACAGTGCTGGGCTGGACTAATTGTGACCAGAGGCTGTTTGAGATTTGTTTGGGGGAGATTTGGAGCACTAAAAGGGCCGGTTTGAACTGCCAGCTGTTTGTGTTATCTCTGGGCCGTGCCCTGGGTCATCACATAGATATTGCCTGATACAAAAATATCATTCCAGGCAAGATATTCATTTTTATCATGAAATTCTCTGCAATGTCAGTTGTATTTTCTCCCATCTTAACGTATCTTTTTTAACTTCATTCCATATATTAACATCTTTATTTTGAATATAATTCAGTATTTGTCATAATGACACCCAGATATTTTAGCTCCTTCTCAACTTTAAAATCGATTTTATTCATCAGTGCTATTTGATATTCATATTTTTGTTACCATCTTCCTATTAAACCTGAAGCCTGCCCATAATCCTCTCATCATGTATTCAAGTATTTCAAAAACAAAAATAAACAAGAGGGTGTCAGTGGGCATCCCTGTCTTGTTCCTTTTTTATTTTACAGAAGTTTGTTAAATCTCCATTAACAATTATTTGTGTTAATATTCACGAGGTGTAATTCATTATTACTCATTTTATAAAGTTCTGCACAAAACTGTTATCTTTCAAAACCTTGAAAAAGAAACCCATTGCAATTTTCCAAAGGCCTTCTTTGCATCTAGGTAGATCAATGAGTCTTGCTTCAGATATCCAAAATGTCCAACACATTTCTAACATTGTCCTTTAACTGTATTTTAGGTAAAAGCCCACATTAATCGTCATGAATACCTTCTTGCAAAATTATTTTCAGTCTATCAGTTAAAATCTTGCTGAATAACTTGTAGTCATTATTCAATAATGAATTGGCCTATAGTTTCTTATTAAAGCCAAATCTTGTTTCTCTTTGGGTATTAATAAGGTATTGGCCTCTGTCTCACTCTCTGACATCTTTCCTCCTTGCAGTACAGAGTTCATTGTGTTTTGTAAAAGTTGTAAAAGTTAATCCTCAAAACATGTATAATAAGAACCTAATAATCCATCTGCTGCAGGCACCTTTCCTAGTTTAATCTTTTTTATAGCTTCAGAAACTTTCCTTAATGTTATAGGTCTATTCACATTCTTTCTCTGTTCCTCTGTAATCCTCAGTAAATTTTATTTATTTAGATATTCATCTATTTTTTTCTAGAGATATGTCAGTTCCCTTATACAAAGTAGAATAATATTGATGAAATGCTTTTTATGTGATCACATTGCCCATTAATACAGTACCTCCCTCTTGTAATTTAAATATTATTTCATTTTATTTTCATAAATTATATGCTAGCCACTCCCTTAACTTATTTGCAGATTCAAAGGCTTTTTGCTTCATTTTTATTTTCATTTCTCTTACTGTTAACATAAATAATTGTCATTGCAAAATATTAATTTATTGAGAAATACCTATCTGGAAATTTTTAAAATTCTTCTTTTCTCTTTATTTCATCCAAAATAGCTTGTATTTTATCTTGTCTCTTCTTTTTAAGCTCACTACTATCTTGTATAATCCAGTAATAACTTTACTTGCTTTCCCAACATTCTTAAATTAGTGCCTTTAACAATTATTCTCAAAAAATTATTTTAATTCTTTTTACCATTAGAGCATCTTTCTGCAGCAACATTTTGTTCTGTTTCCATCTAAAACAGTGGTTCCCAAAGTGGGTGGTACCGCCCCCTGGGGGACGGTGGGATGACTTAGGGCGGTGCTAAGAGGCAAGGGGGGCGGCAGGGGAGCGCTAAGAGGCCACGTAGAAGGCAGGAAAGCATGTCGGGGTGGCGGAGAAGGGAGATAACATCCTCTCCATGCAGCGCCACTTTCTCCCTGCACCTCCAAGGCCCCCACCAGCCCGGAGACCATGCTACGGGATGGCACATGACAGGGGACACGCCGCTGCAAGGCTGGAGTGCAGTAGATGCCACCGTCACCCTTCTCGCCTTCCTGACTTTGGCTCTGGGACCTTCGCGGGCCAGGAAGCATCAGGGTACGCAACTATGGAGCTCCGCTGGCCTCAGGGGACCGCCGGCCTCTGGGCTGGTGGGGACCTTGGTGGGGCAGGGAGAAAGTGGCGCTGCCTGGAGAGCTGGCGGATGGGCGTGCCGGGCAGTCTCCAAGCCTTGCCAATTAAGTAAGCCAAGCGCCGACCAGAGCACTTTCTTCCTTCTCCCGCCACTGAGAAAGAGAAAGAAAGAAAGATTGGAAAAGGCACGGATGTTTCTCATGTGCATTCACATATTCAGGGACGCTCTCACTTTCTCTCATCCAGATATATCTGCACACATGGAACCGCTTTATAAGCCATAAACTCTATGTCAGGAATCCCCCGTCTTGGGAGTTGGTGAGTAATTTGGAATTTTAGGAGCATCTCATAGCTGCTGTCACAAGATATTTGCCTTGGGGGAGGTTGCTTTCTACTGCGGAAGAAAGAGAGAGAGACAAGAAAGAAAGAGAGAAAGAGAGAAAGAGAGAAAGAAAGAAAGAAAGAAAGAAAGAAAGAAAGAAAGAAAGAAAGAAAGAAAGAAAGAAAGAAAGGGGGAGGGAGAGAGGGAGGAAGGAAGGAGGAAGGAAGGAAGGAACTAGGAAGGAAGGAAGGAAGAGGGAGGGAGGGGAGGGAGGAAGGAAGGAAGGAAGAAAGAAATATGGTAGGAAGGAAGGAAGACTGAAAGAAAGAAAAAGAAAGAAAGACAGAAAGAAAGAAAGAAAGAAAGAAAGAAAAAAAGATGGTAGGAAGGAAGACAGAAAGAAAGAAAAATAAAAAAGAAGGAGAAGGGAGGGAGGGAAGAAAGAAAGAAAGATAGATAGAAAGAAAAAAAGAAAGAAAGAAAGAAAGAAAGAAAGAAAGAAAGAAAGAAAGAAAGAAAGAAAGAAAGAAAGAAAGAAAGAAAGACTTATAACCACAATTGAGCCCAAAATTTTGGTTGCTAAGCAAGAGTGTTGTTAAGTGAGTTTCACCACATTTTACAAGTTGGCCACACCCACCCGGTCTCTGACCACCAAGCCACGCCTACCTAAAGGGGGTGGGGTGGGGTCACTGAGGATGAGTTTGTAGCACCAAGGGGGCAGTGGACTGAAAAACTTTGGGAACCACTGATCTAAAAGAATTACCGTATTTTTTGGAGTATAAGACGCACCTTTTTCCTCCCTAAAAGTGGCTGAAAATTTGGGTGCGTCTTATACTTCGAATGTAGCTTTTTTTTCCAGCCCTAACTAGGTGCTAACAGATCTTCCCAGCTCTTACCTTGCAGGCTTTTTCATTGTTACTCTCTCCAAAGAATGTTTTTCCAGCCCTAAGTCTTTGCAGAATTTTTTTTCATTGCTCTACTTGCTCCGAATAAGTTTTTTTCTAGCCCTAACCAGGTGCTAACTATCTTCCCAGCTCTTACCGGCTTGCAGGCTCTTTCATTGTTACTCTCTCAGAAGAAGATTTTTTTAAGTCCTAACCAGGGGATAAAATAATGTGCTGAAGCTGACCAGACTAAGGACGCTAGCCAGATGAATACCTGGTAGGCAGATTGTTTTCCCCTATTTTCCTCCACAAAAACTAAGGTGCGACTTATACTCCGAAAAATACGGTATATTTTCTTATCTAAACCAAACTCATAGGATTATGATCCAGTAATGTTTTGGTAATATTTCTACTTTAGAAATCCCAATAGCCATGTTCCTTGAAGTCAAAATCATGTCTTTTCTTGAAAATTGATATCTTCCAGAATAGTCATTATACTTTCTTGAATTGCCATTTTTCTACCTCCTTTCTGCTATCAACCAGCCCAAAACTGTCCATCCAATCAAAGAAAACTTTATAATTTACCATCACTGATTTTAATATTTCCTCAGATATTTTGTGGGAAGATTACTCCATTCCAATCCCCCATCAAACAGCAATTTTCCCAAGAAAAACCTATTAATTTCTCCATTAGTCATTTTTAATAATAAATTCTCAATATCAAAAGTTTTAGTTCCATTTAAATTAACTTCTACCTTAAAAAAAATAAACCATGCTCATAATATAAATTCTGATTTTAGTTCTGGTGTTTATATACAAAACAACTTCATTGTTTGAGACACCAAACAGCACCATTGTTTGAGGCACCAAACAGAACCAGTTTCATTGGAGCAACCAAAAAAATTATTGGCCATGCAACCACCTGCCACGCTCGTGAATTTATTGAAGCCTGGCACTCCACAAGCAATTCCATCAACAGACACACTTACCTACAACCAGCCTATGAACTCTTCAGAATCCAAATCAACCACACAGCCAACCAGAGACAGCATTGACCTCGACAAACCCATGCAACCCCCCACCAGCAGTTCACGTCCAAATGACCCTGACTTAATGTAATCTCCTTATCACAAGATCCAGTCACAAGACACACTGATGACTCACAGCTGACGCATCACAAGACCCTCACTTGAAGCCTTTATAAACAGAAGAACACTGACACTGACATCCCCTAAACTCTGCTGAAGAGCTTGTTACCTAGCCTGGTATGGAAACATTCGGAAACCTACCCACAACCTCGGAGAATGAACCTTCATCCCCAAAACTTCATTGTGTTTATGTTCCTGCTGAAATAAATTCTTCATTCAATTTTTTACAAGTCAAATATTTATGTCCTTTTACCAGAGGTGGGTTGCTACCGGTGAGGCCCACTCTACAGTACCGGTAGCAGCCAGAAGATGGCGCTGTTTGCATGCGCTCGCACCGGTGCTGTATTTTAGGCGATTTTGCTTCTGCGCATGTGCGGAAGTAAAATCTTGCCAAAATCTCAGAAGGGGACACGCGCGTGCGCTTTTGGCGGCTTTTGCTTCCGCGCATGCGCAGAAGCAAAATCGTGTGAGGGGGCGCAGGTGCGTACCGAGTGCAGGTGCACCAAACATGGCGATGCATGCGCAGGGCTCCGGTAGCGAGGTAAGAGAGCAACCCGCCCCTGTCTTTTACATGATACGTGTCTCTTACGGGCAAATTATATCTTTCTTCAATTTTTCAAATAATGATTTTTTCCCTTTTGAGGAGCATTTGCTCCATTTACATTCCACATTAAGCATTTATAATCCATAATCAAGTCAAAATTTTAGAAAAAGCAATACCTGTAGCCCCTAGTTCAGTATCATAAGATCCATCATAAGAGCCGAGGTGGCGCAGCGGTTAGAGGCAGTACTGCAGGTCACTTTAGCTGACTGTGATCCACAGGTCAGCGGTTCAAATTTCACCGGCTCAAGGTTGACTCAGCCTGCCATCCTTCCGAGGTAGGTAAAATGAGGACCCAGATTGTTGGGGGCAATGTAAATGTACATTGCTTACTGGTGTAAACCACTTAGAGAGTGCTTGCACTGTGAGGTGGTATATAAATCTCACAAAAATAAATAAAATAAAAATAAATAAATCATCCTTTTGAGATTTTTGTTGCAGTTTCTTCTGACACCTCCATTTGAATCTCCTTCAATTCTGTTTTGATTTTTTCTTGAAATGTCATTGTTTTCTAAATTTAAGAGTAAAAATCACTCCTTCCATTTATCCCATTGAAATGGTATCTTTTATGTTTTAATCTCTTAGTCAAAAAAGAACACTATTTCCTCTTAAGCAAAATTCTAATAGAAATTTCTTTAAGAATAATTATATCTGTACCTTAAGTCTTTCATAAAAATGCTGCTGCAAAACTTCTTTTCTTGTCTTCTTCCTGACAAGTATATCAAAACTTCCTTTGGAACATTTCTTATTCTTGAAAGTCTCAAATTTATTGTATAGACTTTATCAAGTTGTTTTGCACAGCTTTCCATCTTTTAAACAGTGATTTAGCTAAGTTACTGCCCAGTTGCTCAAACTTTTTCTGAAGCAAATCTGGTTAATTCTTCTCTCTGCAGGTTGTTCTACTGAGCCTCCCTTCCCCTCTATACTTTTCTGGTGGTTGCTATTATTATATTTTAGTAACTGTCTTGTTTGTTTGTTTGTTTGTTTGTTTGTTTGTTTGTTTGTTTGTTTGTTTGTTTGTTTATTTATTTATTTATTTATTTATTTATTTATTTATTTATTATTTCTTGTGCTTCTTTGCCGCTCAACTCCGAATGGACTCTGGGTGGCTTACAGAGAGCCACCCAGTTTATCCATTTTAAACTTTTTATAATGATTTCTTGTTAAACTTTTTGCCAACATTTTTAAGACAATTTTTTCATTTATTACTTCATAATCCAGAAAAAATAATAATAACGTACCATGTAGAATTTCATCCTGCCACTCAAAAAAAACCTCTATTTAGCTATAAATTAGTTACATCCCAAAGTTGCTAAGAAATAAGGCTCATGTGAACTTTATGTCTATATAAGCTGCATTATAGCTGTGATGCAGAGAGTCTTTGCTGGTCAGAATTCACCATCTGGCCATTTATTTTTGTTTGAATGCCATCCCTGCTCCTTCAGGAACATCTAGTTTGTCATGAAGTCTCATCAGAAGCTGTTCCTGGTGTGATTTCCAAAGTAGGCATTTCAGTGTGGTGGTACTGGTTGCACTACCAGAAAATTAGCAAAGAAAAATTGCAAAGTGATGTGTACCTCTTTTCCTTTGGTGCATGATGCATAAAATGCTATCTAATGTTATAGTTTCATATAATAGTTCAGCATTGTAGTGCAGAATTAAGCATTTATTTCAGTCACTAAATAAAGCTACTGGGATTCGAACTTTGTTCTGCCTTGAATTTGATAAGGTATCTTGTAAAATAGGATTATCTTTCTCATCTTCAGTTCTGTCAACTATAACAACAGGTATCTCATTGTTAGTTAATATCTTTAGTAGGATCAACCAAAATTATACAAAACATTATATAGATGTCCTCCATAACTCTATATCAAGTTGTTATATACACATGCACATACATACAAATAGGATTGAAAGAAAATACATTAGCCCAGATAATCCAATTATGAGATGTACTTCAAGCTGTTATTTTCAAGTGTTATTTGCAAAGATTTGATAAGAGTCATAGCACTTAGCAATAGCACATAGACTTGTATACCATTTCATAGTGCTTTGCAGCCTTCTCTAAGTGGTTTACAGAGTCAGCATATTGCCCCCAACAATCTGGGTCCTCATTTTACTGACCTCGGAAGGCTGGAAGGCTGAATCAACCTTGAGCTGATCAGGATCAAACTCCGAGCAGTGAGCAGAGTTAGTCATGTTTTACTACACATTCACGGGGAAAAATGACTCTGATATTTTAATTGCTTTTTTAAAAAGTTCTTGATTTTGAAATCAGCATATAACTACTTGGGAATAGGAATTGGGAGCACATAAGCAGATCAGGAATCCGTTTTGTTTGCGAGTTAAACTGTGTATACTGTGTACACTGAGAACCTCTTTCCCCTCTTTTCTTATATATTCAGTGGATTTTAATTTCATCCCCCCCCCACCCCCAGAAGTTCAAGTCTGCATGCATAGTTCCCTATTCCCTAATTTTTCTCATAATAACAACCCTGCAGGAAAGGTTGTTATGAAAAAAAGTGTTTGGCCTAAGGTTTTCCAATAAACCCATGGCTGAGATTAGAGTTGGGCCTACATTTCCAGGCTCCTAGTCCAGATCTCAGTCACCGCACCACCCTCACTCTTTCAATTGTCTCTTATGATACTTGTCTGCTTGGATTATGAACCTGCTGACAGGGCCTTTCTCTCTAATTACCATGACCCAGTTTGAGAAACAGTACTTATATGAATAATGGAATAAAAATGCAACCAATCAATCAAAATGTGCAGTGATTAAATTACTGAGCACAAAATGGAATCCTGCACTGAGATTTCCTTCAAAAGTTCGTATAGTCAGTGAGGGAAAAAGTAGACACGCTCAAATGTTAGCATGACATGAATTTTATTGTTTATTCAGGGGCAGATTGTTGGGTTAAGTTTATTTTCATTAAATAGGCAATATGAAATTAGTAAAATAAACTCAAATCCTGAATGTCTTGGTATGGGTTGACAGTTTTGAGAATTCAAAGATGAAAGCCATTTGTAATATTTCTGTGAATGTGATATTTAATGAGAATAAACAAGGAGACCAAAGCCCTAATTGTACTGAGCCTACAATTTACAACCAGAATATATGCCTTGTTTAATATGATTAATATATAAGCAAAATTCAAGATTTGTTTTTTGTATTGTGTTTAACTTTTTCATTAAAAATACTGCTTAAACATTTTCCTCACGTGAAGCATAAATGTAGATGGCAAGAGTAATTAGGTTGCAAATGAAAATGACCCACTTGACTATAGAAATTATTAGGAAGAATTTTTAGTGGCTTTTATAATATCATCTAATACAGCTGTTAAATTGCAATTCATTGAAATTAGTGAGGGTATTTTTTTTTCCTGTTCTGTTCTTTTCTTACACTATTCCTTAAATTTTACATTTATGGATAAGCACAAGAATATTTGATTCTTAGACACGTACTTTCCCTTGGGTTATAAGTATTGTTCAGTGTTCAAAGTCATAATGACAATGAATAAGGGAAACTTACAACGGGTCCCCGAAGTTCTAGGTTTTGCAGTTATCCCTGCAGTCATGTGATCCCAATTTCTGATGTTACCTGCTGGCTTCCCACAAGCAGTCAAAGTATCCAGCTATGGATTATGAGATCCTGGGAATCCTGTATTCCATAGCAGCCCCTACTCCATAGTGCATACATGCCTGAACCCTCCCTTGCCTTCTTACAGCCTCTTCTTGCTCTTCTGAGGCTTCTACATCAGCCTTCTCATTGCCCCATTGCCCTGCCTGCAGCTCTTACCCCCTTCAGCCCCTGGCATATGCACATATGCGCATATGCACACACAACTGCACGTGCGCACACACAGGCACACACACACACACACACACACACACACACACACACACACACACACACACACACACACACTTGGACTCCTGCTTCTTCCTACTGACCTGTGCATCCTGGAGTTACGATGGCAACCAGAACTGCCAGGATTGGTATTGCTAGATGAGACAGTTCTGTAGTGTTGCACTTTGACCACATTGCTTAGTGATGCAATTTGGACTGTCCTGAAAACTCCCTGCAGATCTTATTCTATGAGAAAAAAAAAGCACTAATTATAATGGAGCTTCAATATTTTCAACAGTGGTTGGGTTAAATATAAAAAGAAGGCCATATAATGTTTTGTGGAGGAGGGAAAGAGAAGAAAGAAGATAACTAGAGGTCTAAATTAGTTCCAGGTAGAGAGATAGATCACTTACGGTACTATATCAAATACCTGCCGACCAACAACGCAGCAAATGAGAGTTATAAGAACTGAATTTCATACAGATTTATTCAGATTACATGTGGATTTGTTTAACCATGATTCATTTATTAAATATTCATGAACTGTTTAAATTACAAAAATCTGATGCTACAGTACACTAAATGAAAATCAAAATACTACTACTACTACTACTACTACTACTACTACTACTACTACTACTACTACTACTACTACTACTACTACCGGTATTACTACTACTAGAAAATAGGGTGATAGCAGGGGATGCAGTGGCACAGAGCCTTAATGATGCTGGACGTGTTGAACCATTGCCAGCAATCTGGTGGTTCAAGTCCAGCTCCGTGGGACAGGGTGAGCTCCTGTTTCTTGTCCCTCGCTCCCAGCCACCTAGCAGTTCGAATGCATTGTTTGCGAGTAAATAGATAGATATTGCCATTTCGGTGGTGGGAAACTGCTGGCTGCATTCTGCATGGGGAGCTGGAACCAGCATTGGTTCTTCCTGATGGAGGAAAGGTGGATGACCTTGTAGTCTACTGGGCCTTGTATGCCATATGCATAAATAAATAAATAAATAAATAAATAAATAAATAAATAAATAAATAAATAAATAAATAAATAAATAAATAAATAAATAAATAAATAAATAAATAAATAAATAAATAAATAAATAAATAAATAAATAAATAAATAAATAAATAAATAAATACAAATCCAGTCTATATATCTGGATGACGGTGCGACCAACCATAATAATTTGGTCTTCTCAAAATTCAAAAAAAAATTTTTTTTGTACTTTATATTGAAATTACAGTATAAAGTATAAATACTTCCTTGTTTTTTGAGGAGACCAAATTATTATGGTTGGTCACACTGTCAGCCAGATATATGGACTGGATTTGTCATTTTTATCCACCTACCGACCTACCTACAGATTTGCTAATATTTTGTGCATTTCGGTAATTGGAGACTATTCCTGGGATTATATCCAGCTCAACTGTTTTGCCATTTTGCCATTTCGTGAAAAAGTCCACTACTGTTGGAATTATGTCCTCAGCATTTTGACAGTTAGTGTGTCCAGTTGCTCTACGTTTTCAGCATGTAGGGTAGTTTAATAAGAAACTAATTGATGTGCTGATTTGCTGTGATTGAATTGTCCAGGTTCTTGATCTTAAAGAACTATTCTTTTGCGGTTTTGTTCTTTTCAGTGTTTGTATAAGCTACCAGTTGCATTTTCTAATATCGTCTTTGATCTCCTTTGAATGATCTTGTTTAGTGCAATACATTCTGCATTGATTTTAATAAACCATTCATACTTCCTTTGTTGTTGCTTCTGCATCATTGCTTATTTCTTTTCTGATTTTTTTTAAAAAAAATTGATTTGGCACCATCAATATCCCTGGCTAATTATAATAGAGTTTCAGTTATATATGAAACAACTAAGCTCTTATTCAATTAGCTGAGTGCTCTGAAACAATTGGAATGCATCCGTCTGACACTTGATAGTGAATGCAAGCTGCTGTGCTTTATTTATTTATTTTATTTTTATTTTATTAATGGTTCTTATAGGCCACCCAACTCCCGTGGGACTCAGGGCGGAGTACAGCGTAATCTAAGAACAATATAAAACAATGAAAATGATTAAAAATTGCAAAAATTAAAAAACACACCAACATTCATACATGGGGGATTGATATCAATATCACCCTGCCTGCGGGAGAGCCATGTTTTAATGGCTTTATGGAAGGCCAGCAGGGTGGGAATAGTCCGGATCTCTGGGGGGAATTGGTTCCAGAGAGCCGGAGCTCCCACAGAGAAGGCTCTCCCCCACGGGCCCGCCAGCCAACATTGCTTGGCTGATGGGACCCATAGGAGACCAACTCTGTGGGACCTAACTGGTCGTAGGGAGGTATGCGGTAGGATGCGGTCCCGTAAGTATCCTGGCCCTGAGCCATGTAGGGCTTTAAAGGTTAAAACCAACACCTTAAATTGCATCTGGAGACTAATGGACAAACAATGCAGCTGGTGGAGAATAGGTGTTATGTGGGTGTACCTCGGGACACCCACTATGGCTTGCGCAGCTGCATTTTCACCAATTGCAGTCTCCGGATGTTCTTCAAGGGTAGCCCCATGTAGAGCACATTACAGTAGCCAAGACGTGAGGTGATGAGGGCATGAGTGACCGTGAGTAAAGCCTCTCTCTCCAAGTAAGGTCGCAATTGGTGCACCAGGTGAACCTGTGTAAAGGTCCTACTAGCCATAGCTGACAGATTTATTTATTTATTTATTTATTTATTTATGAGATTTTTGAGATTTATAAGCTATCTCAATGTGTTATGACTCTGGACAGCAATTTTCTTCTCTCCCATTTCATATTGATTTTAAATGTTATGTGTACTACTTGATTATCTCTTTCAATGCTGAAGTGGTTGAAAATTTAACAATCCATAAAAATGGGTCAATTATCGGTCAAAATGTGAGAATAAGAAAACTTATTTATTGCAAATCTTAGAGTGATCTCTTCAGTTATGTAAACAGTGTAAACACCAATAAGGCAAAATTATAGCAATTTAACTCTTCCGCTGAAATTGCTTACATAGTTGATATCCAGTACTTATTTTTTTATAAAAAAGAACAGAAAATAATAGCTAATTAGTTAGAAAAATTAAAAGTGAAACAGCAAAAAAAAAATCTGTCCTAAGAGGTTAATTTACATTTGTTTGTTTGTTTGTTTGTTTGTTTTGGTTTCCTTGAATTAGAGCCCGTTTGGTCTAGTGCAGGGGTCAGCAACCTGTGGCTCTGGAGCCGCATGTGGCTCTTTCATCTCTCTGCTGTGGCTCCCTGTCGCCAGTCAGCTCCACAATTGATAGGGCTTTCAGTTAGGATAGGTAGAGGAAAAAGGATGTTGCGCTAGGAGGAGACTCTATGGTGGGGGAAACCGGACTTCCGGTTGGCTCCAGAATTGAATGGGGGGCTTCCGGTTAGGGCCTTTGTGGCTCCTTGAGTGTTTAAGGTTGCCGACCCCTGGTCTAGTGGTTAAGACACCA
Source organism: Diadophis punctatus similis (assembly GCA_023053685.1). NCBI lineage: Eukaryota > Metazoa > Chordata > Lepidosauria > Squamata > Dipsadidae > Diadophis > Diadophis punctatus. Next base: position 127,177,331 of record JALIGW010000003.1, read on the forward strand.
GTCTAGAAAGCAAGAGACCGTAAATTCAAGTCCTGTCTTAGCCAGTAAAGCCAGCTGGGTGACCTTGAGTCAGTTACTCTCTCTCTCAGCCCAACTCATCTCACAGGATTGTTGTGGAGAAAATAGGTAGAGGGAGTTGTTTTGGATATGTTTGCTACCTTGAGTTATTTGTGAAAATAATAAAGGCAAGATATAAATAATTATTATTTTCAAAGTCTGCCTTAGGAAGGAGAGAAAAAGGGAAAAAATCTGCAAGGTTAGAAGGGAAACAAAGGAGAGACTCTTAGGGCTAACTCTCAAGAGAGTTCTCATTTCCCAATCCGATACATATCAATAAAATTTCCTTCCTTCCTTTCCATTTAAAAAAAATTGCAACATGGTGCTTACAATATCTCACAATGTATTCCCAAAATGTTATGTAGAATTGTGAGGTCTGGGATGATTTTTTTTATTTGATTTATGTAAGTTCTGTGTAGTCAACAGTGATGATAGGCTGCTGCTATGATTGCTTGATTTAACTATAATGAAGGGAGGGTATGGCCCCACAGTTACCGTACTTGTATTGTATTTAACTATAAAGCTGGCTTAGCATTTTATGATAAAAAGCCTAGGGACCATAGGAGATTTTTTGTTATTTATTTAGTTACAAGTTTAGATGACCATCCAACTCCTCTAACTTCCTCGCCCCAACATTTCAAGAAACAACCTTGTGAGAATTATGAATTTATTCTTGTTAAATAAGACATGTAATAAGAGCCATAGCACAACCATTTTGAATCTATTTGTAATGAAAAATCATATTGTGTAACAAAATGTATTTTATGTATGTCAGCTCTTACACAGGATATGTTTGTACCATTTTCTGGGAATGCAGAGAGAGAGGAAGTGATGATACGGAAATGTTTTTCTCTTTTGTTGTTATGTAGGAAATGAGCGTATGAGAATGCTCAGGTTCACACAGAGAGAGAGGAAGTGTGGAGCTGTCAGGATGATGGATATGTTCTAGGTTTTTTCCTAGGTTGAAAACACTGTGTTAGGATGTTACATAATGGGAGGTTGGACGATATGATGTGAGGAGAATGGGAGGAGTAAGGTGGAGTCATGTTCTGTATAAATCCATGTTTCTGGATAATGGCCTTTGCCTCTATTTGTGTCAGAAGTTCTGTCTTCTGTCCAAATATCGGACCTTTGCGCAAAGAATAAATATAAATCTGTTTATATTTTTAAATCTGGACTCCTGCTTAATTATTTTTCTCACAATTGGCGCCCAGATCATCAAAGCCTCTGTAAAAGCTAATAGGATCAGGATTAGTCAAATCTAGATGAGAGCAGGGAGATCACTCCCTAGGGTAGATGCAACAACCTCCTAAGTCCCATAAGAGGATTTTGATTCAAGGAAGGAATCTGGAGAATGGCCCTTCTGGTAAGCTGTGTGGAATAGGTACAAACAATTGGAGACAAGTCTTCCTGTCCTATAAAGGGCTTTATAGGTGATAACCAACACCTTCAATTGTATAGCCTACGGGGGAGCTTGTAAAGCAGAAGTGTTACATGGGCATACAGAGATGCACATGACTCCCTGCTGAATATAGTACACTTAAGCACTGTTGTTAATAAAATGTGAAAATCCATAACTTGAAATCAGATGGCAATCCTATTCCAAAAATTTTGGCTCCAAGTTAACTCATAATTCATATTTTGCGCTAATTATTCTGGCATGTCATTTGCATTTCTGGATAACATTTAGGGCATGGAAGGATGCAACAGATGGATGAAAAAAGCAGATTTGCTTAATAGTCTGATGAAGGTCCATGCTTTTGATCTAAATAATTGCTACTACAAGTCTGATAGAGTTTTCTAAACTGATGTTTATAAAATCATCTGGGAAGAATATTGGAGGCCATTTAGTGATATATTTAAGTAATGTAAGATAAGCATTCCAGAGACAGAAGAGCAAAATTAAGAACACATCTTGTCAAGCAATATATCCAAAACTGACACTGTAAGTTGTGGGCATCGTCAGCTACCGTGCCATGCACTCAAAAGCCTGATTGGGCTTATTATCAGGGGATGTCTTATTTTGGGGAAAACAGAGTAGCAAATTGAAAAAATAAGTGTCCTATCACTGTTAGGCTTGGAAAATAGTTACCCATTTGTGATCAAAGAAAGTGAGTCCTTCATTTTAGCCAGAGAATGTCCCCCTTCCTCAACAAGACAGACCCCTCTTTGCTAACTTGGGGAGGCAGAGCAGCCATACTTTGTTGCAAGAGTCTGTTTTGTAGATCTGGCTTATTTAATTATTCAAATAGGACTTCAATGATTCCACAAATGCAACCAGACCTTATTTTCTTTGTCTTCCAAATCTTTTCCCAGATTACTGGCATTCTTCTATTTGATTGTTTTCAGGAGCAAGTGCACTAACAACAATTAGCCATGGCTTTTCCTTTAAGACCCAACTAAAAAAACATCTAGGGGTGAAGATGATTCCAAAATTGCCCAATTTGATCAATGCTGAAAATATAAAGAGAAGAGGAACATTGGAAGTGTTTAGGATATTACTATCAGTCTTCTTTAATCTCTTGTTGTTTCTTCAGATTTTGCCTTCTGTATCATATGTATTGGCCATCTATTCCTTAAGCTTAGCAAATGTACCTTATAAACAATAATGTTCTTGGTGTTTTCATGCAAACACTTGGACAGCCACAGAAACTTCTCTGTGATTTTGCAGCTTGTTCATATCTAACCCCCAGAGATTCATGCTGTTTAGCTTTCTTCCACAAAGGATGGGACAAAAGTTAAGTCCGTTTTACAACCAATAATGAAGATATATATGTTTGGATATTCTACCTATAGAATTCCTGAATTTGGAAATTCAGTTATGAAAACAGGTCAATGCCCAACGTAGAATATGATGCTAAAGGGAGATTGATTCCTTAAGGAAAATCCCAAAAGCGAAACTATAGCAGATAACGTCAGGTTATATTACTTCGCTACCACTTTTTGAACAAAGAAAGGGTTCCCTGTTTTTCATTTATGAATATAGGTATGAATTAAATAACACCTTTCAGATTAAATACCATCAGTTGTGACACATTAAAGCTTTCTCCTTATATAACAAAGTACGAGTCTATATGTACATAATTAACTATATGACCAGTGGGCATGAGTCTTGGATCAATTGCCTCACCCCATGAGCCACCAAATACCAATATCAATATGTACCTACAATTATCCACCCACCAGAGGGATGTGAGACAGTTCCAAACCAGCAATTCTGATCTTACAACAAGTGGAATGGCATAGAAGAGTAAAAGAAAAAAAAACTTCAATGTTAGAGCCAAATAGGCTTTCCCTATAACACTAGTGAGAGCTATTTTCTAAGAAAACAGCATAAAAGAAAGAATAAAACCTCCAGCCTAAATAAACCTAATCTCTTTCCATAACTGTTATCTATAAAAACAATAAAACGGCCAATTCCTTGCACTAAACAGAAGTAGAATGCTTTGTGGTATCTTCCTCAAAGGCGATGACACCTTTGTACCTCTTACAGTTCGCTATTGGGAATTACTGAACTAGTTTAGTTTTGTAGTTGTCTGAAAAATAGCAATAGCAATAGCACTTAGACGTATATACCACCTCATAGTGCTTTACAGCAGTCTCTGGGCAGTTTACAGAGTCAGCATATTGCCCTCAACAACATATTGTCCTCATTTTACTGACCTCAGAAGGATAGAAGGCTAAGTCAACCAAGTTGAGACCCATCGGGACTGAACTCCAGATTATGGGCAGAGTTTGCCTTCAATGCTGCATTCTAACCACTGCATCACCCGGACTCCTAGAAATGGAACACACAGTGTCAACATTTCATTTTAGCATTTTGAGATTATCATAACTTTTATTTTTAATTGCATTTTTAGCCTTTCTATATACTGCATTTGGCCTCAGGTCAACCTGCTATTAAGTCATCATAAGTAAAATGAATATGGAGTAATGGGAAGTTCAATAAATAATTTCTGTCTGATTTCTGTCTTAAGATTTCAGAATGCCAACTTTGTCTTCATATTATAATGTAAAGTTTCCATTTCAATGGGAAACACTTAAGAGATTATTGAAAAGTAAAGCTCAATACTGTAGTTTAGTTTCTGAACATACTCAATACATATATGCTTATGTTCTAATTCAGGAAGAACAGCTGTAGAGATTCTGCCCTTTAAAAGCTTTTATTCCTTATTAGTTACTTTCCTCCCTGTCTTAGGAAATTGTGGTTGTGAGTCAGTCAGCACATAGCAACAGAAATCTATGTATGGTTGCAAATAAAGAAGGACAAGTGCAGAATTGATGGAAAGGAACCTGCAAGGGACGGTATTGGTTGAATGGTAAAAGATATGATCAATAACAATAATGAATGTATAGTGAAGTGCTTATAAAAGAGTATGCTATGTAAAGACTTTTCTCAGAACTTTTGTGACCAGGCAAGCAAATTAAAAAAAAAATTGGGTTGACCTCTCCTTGGCTTAGTGCATATCTGAAGGATTTACCAATATAATATTTGGCATAGTCTTTCAAGCATAGCCAGCTCAAATGATTTCAAAAACAAGTCTACTATGAACCCAGGAAAGATATAATTTACTAACTAATCTGGTGGGAGGAATGTGTCCCTCCAAATTATGGAATGAATTGACCTTGTTTACACAGAGAGAGGAGGGGAGAGAAACTATAAATTGTACTCTACACTTTCTCCAGATTTTCTGTATAAAGTTCAGTGTTGGAAGGGTACTTTGGATATAATCAGAAACCAAGGAGCAGCTGAACTAAAAAGAGTCCATGTTTGAATGGAATGTAATTTCTTTGCAATCTTGTCCGGCAAATGATCTTTTCTACTATCATGATGTAGATAATTAATCATATGATAAATACTTAGTCTAATAAAATACATACAGTCCATCCAAACATATAGGTAGCTGAATTAAAAGGTACTATGTGATCAACATGCTATGGTGGAATAAAACAATGAACTGCCAAAGCCCAAGAGAAAGAAGATCAAAGGATGACTGATGGAGAAAAGTATCAAAAATTAGGATATAAACTCCCATAATTAAGAACTATCCAAGAACAGCTACATCCTCCCCCCACAAACTGTTTTCTAAATTATAACAGTATCCCATGAGGAAAACAGATGAAAGCCAGCTGTCCAACACCTTTAGATTATAAAATATATGAATAGAAATTCTGGGTCAAGAATGTAAGGTATATGAGGATGTACCTGTATTGTACATGTACTTCTCCATCCTATAAGGATGAGTGCTGAAGCAGAAAAGGCTCTCTTTTTGGGTCTCACCGAATGACAGCCCTTCACAGACAAGACCCATAACATGTCCTTCCTGCCGGACCTGATAGACTAAGTAAATGTGATTGGAGAGAAGCGGTCCCTCAAATAGGCTTTTCATTGCCTCTTTTTGAGATGTTTCTTCAATTTCCTAGTCTACCCTACATATGTAAGATATCGTATCAGCCTCCCATTCAGACTTGATCCAGTTAAGCTTTTGGGAGTAGTCAGTGTCAGTTAGGAGCAGATATTCAGAATATGGCCTTAAAAGCCTTGATGGCTGAGAATGATGATGAATGATTCCTGGAAGTATAAATTTCAGGCAACCAGTACTCTGTAAGATAACCAAGCTTTTACCTGTATGGCCAAAGAGTGACATAACTTGGCCTTAACCTATAAGCCTAAGCACACATTCTTGAGAGTATTTAGAAGCAGGCTTCCTTAAAACTGGACTGCAAGTCAATATAACTACATAAAATTAAGCATGATTAGTAAAGATGCAGCATGCTGTTATTGCTTGACATGAATTTGTTGTTACTTCCATTTTTTTCCTATCACAATTCAGAGCAATTCCGTGATAGAGAAAGTGTTCCAGACATGACTAAAAAAACAAATACAAATAAGAATAGGGGGCAGGGAGAAAGAAGAATTATTTTCAGGAAGTTCTTGAATTTCCTTTGACAGATTTAGTTAGCCAACTGTATTGTTGCAATAGCATAGAGAATTGCTATCTCCTTATTTTGTGTTGCCTATCTCTTTATCCTTCTATAGGTTCTTTCTGTTCATGATTCATTAACATTAAATGTTTGGTGAGAGGAATTCCTTTAAAATATGTTCACTTGGTATGTGGGAAGTCATGGAGGAGGCAGATTAGGAGAAAAAAGATTGTACAATCAAAATACAACCTTTGCATGTATTCCTTAATACCGTTGGGGGAAGGTACTGCAATTATTGATTAATATACCATCTATGGTACTGCAATTATTGATTAATACACTATCGACTTTCTTAATGTCATTATTAAATAGAGCAGGACCAAGAAATTAGATACTCTAATGAGCAGCTTCTCTTGCCTGGATCTGTTAGAAGTTAATCCGCTGTCCTGTATTTATGGTATTTAAAATACTTTTCAGTCCATCAAGCTGAGACAAGTTCCTTCCATCAAACTAAATAGTAACACTAAAGAACTGCCCACATTTGCTAACATTTACCAGTGTAATTCTTTTGTCCTGAATGAATGGGAGGACAAATTTCTAAGTTCCAATTGAGTAGGGATTTGATCACTGGGGAGATCAAAATGAACTCAAAATCAGTGATTATTCCACAGTGATTAGCAATGTTTATGGAGGCTATGAAAACGCAAGTAGTTAAAATGGTCTTACATTGACCCCTTTATGTGGTCAGCAGATAATGCACAGCCCCATTAACAATGTGAATTCTCCAAGTCACAACTTGTTCACTTTTAGCAAGACATCAGGAACATCTCATTACAAAGCCAGCATGAAAACTGCATTAACTTTCTCATTGCATTCAGGTTACATGCTGGCTGCATTCTCATCTGCAAAACAAGGAATCACATTCTTTTTTTTTTCCATTGAAGAAGAAAAAGAGAGGAGATATATTACTTACCCCAGAGGCAACGTTTTGTATGGTAAGTGTTGTGTTCTGACTGACCTCTAACTGAACCCTAAACTTGTTTTGACTAGACGACCTCTGACTGAACTGTAAGTTGTTATGTTTTTAGTTGAACTCTACCTGAACTGTTGTTGCCACCCAGGTCATGTGTTTGAATGCTCATACGCTATTGGTTGTTGTGTCTGACAGCCCTCTATAAAAGAGCTAGCTGTCAGACCATGTTTTGCTGGTTACTGGAGTGAGCTGAGTAAAAGAGCTGTTATGAAGTCTGTCTCCTGTGATCCTTGCCCACAATCTAACAGTAAATGTCCTCATAAACTGTACAAATAAAAATATTTATATTGGGGATGATATCTAATAGGCCGGTGCAGTGTTGCATTTTATGCCACTGGGATAGAATCACAAGTCAAAACAGACTGTTGAAGTAGGAACCCGTGATTTCCAGGCCAGGTTTTATATAAAAGGAACGCCTGTTATATAAAATATAACAATTGCTCACTATCAAAGCCACCAAGTATTATCCTAAGTCTATGTAGTAATTCAGGACAGAAGAATTGTTCACGGTTTAAACTCTCATGCCAGCCATTTACCCTCTTCTCACTGCCAGTAAGCAATCAACTCTTTGTATGGCTTCCTGCTTGTCTGTAATAAAGAACCAAATATAATCTCTGTGAATCTTCTGCTGGTCAAGTTGAAGAACTAAGCTAAGCTGTGAAGTTTCAGAAGATTTGTGAGCAAGGTGGATTTGAATCATTTTGTAGCTTTTCAAAGCCTTCAGATTTATTGGCTTTTTGCTGCTTCTGAGATTGCTACAGAAAATATACAACGGTACAACTTCATTTCTTCGTATAAAGAATGTTGATGGATGGTTGAATGACTGCTCTGAATTGACTTGAGTAAGGGGCCAAGAGCTTTTGTTGCCTTATTAATGCATACAGCTATATCAGAGCTTTTTTGGGGCAGCAAGCCAACATTGATTTAGCCTTGATTTACTTTTCTCAGTTCTTGACTTCCTTACCATTAACATATACTAATGGATTGTTCCACTTCTGTGCTGATCCTGCCAACTTAACTGGGAGTTCAACTTAATTCTTAGTACTCTAAATGTGGATTTAAGGTTGATCAGTCTCATCTGTGCCCTGGGGGTCAAATCTTACTTCTAAATTCTGAATGGGTGGGGCAAGTCTAAGGTGACCAGATTTTAAAATTGCTAAAGAGGGACACCATTGACCGGGGGGGGGGGGTGTCGGTCAGGTGGGTTCCTGAGGGGTGGGTTCCTGAGGGGTGGGTTCCTGAGGGGGGGTCTTCTCCTCCTACTTTCTAACTCCTTCCCTCCTCCTCAACCCTCTCTACACCTTCTCTTCCTCCCCTTCTACTTCCTCTTTCATTTTCTTTGCCTTTCCTGGAGTGCTTTTATACTAAACTCATTTTATATTTGGCAGACTGATGCTAATCCCAATTTTAAACTAATCATATCTCTTTTTTTAAAAAAAACCATCATTATAGTTATATTATTTTTTTATGTTATACTCTCTTCTAGGTACATGCTGCTATTTCCATCTTACCTCCCCAAAAAAAGAAAAAAGAAAAAAAGAAAAAAAATCTAATTTCTAGTTTTGTCATCTGGGATATGCACCAGTTAATTCCAAATTTTCATCCAAATAGATCGCTATTCGCTTAACTTTCCAAGATAGTTACTGTCTCCTGTTTTTTTATTTTAAGCCGAATTGCTTCCTTTAATTCTTTAATCTCTTTATTCATCGCTTCTGTTTTTTATCCTTTGTTCTATCAAAAAACTAAATGCCCAATTATTCTTTTAATTTCTCATATTAATCATCAAAATTCTGTCTAATTTTATCCATTCTATAAATATTCAACAAGTAGTAAAGAAAAAATAAAATATAAAAAGGAAAGGAAAAAATCCAAATCAATTAACTTATCAACTCTCAGTTTAATAAATTTTAAAGTAATTAACATTCATATTTCCTGTTCATTATTTAATATTTAAGTAATTTCCCTTAAATTCTAGTGATCATATTTATTCCATATTTCTCTTATTGTCATTGTTTTATCCACATTATTCCAAAAGATTAAACATTATTAATCTTTATAAAAAGAACGAAAGAGAAGAAAAAAAATCTTTGAATTTCTAACGTTATATTAATTATACACAATCATAATATATCGTTTCATTTACTAATCATCAAAATTCTTTCTAAATTTATTCAATTACATATTCAACTCTTAAAATAATACATTTTTCCCCTTTAAGATTTTTTCATTTGAACAAATTTCATATGTGAAAAAATAAATTGAAATAAATGAAAAAAAAATACACAATCATAATACATCTTTTGAGCTCTAATACTTATATTTATCATTCATACTTCTCATCTTAATTAACTTTGTCATATCTAAAATATCAAATCTTTTAATTTGTTAAACAATATTAATCTGTATATAAAAAAACAGAAATTTTTTTCTCTTAGTAAGATAATTTTAAATTAAAAAAACATTTCTATAATATTCCAATATCATCATCCATTCCCTTTTAGTTTCTCAACTACTTTGTTTATATATATATATTTCCTCCACCCCATCTGCTTAATTTTTTTTATCTTTCTTTTAATTTTGTACCAATAAGTTCTCTTTCCCCACGCTCTTTTCCTCTCTCTTAATTTTACTTTCTGTATATATTTAATTTTCTTCATTCCTTTTTCCATTTTATATATCTCAAAATCCTTATCATCAATTTGAACATAATTATTCTTGATATCTTTATCTCTGTTATCATTATCTCTGTTATCTTTATCTCTATTTTCACTGTTCAGTCCAGTAGAGTCATTGTCATTAATCATTAATCAGCATTACATTTCTTTCTTTCTTTCTGTCTTCCTTCCTTCCTTCCTTCCTTCCTGGCTGTGGAGAGGAGCTGGCTGAAGAAGATCCAGCAGCAACCAACCTACCGAGGCTCCTGGAAGACGGGAAGCCGTCAGCCCAGCCAGGGGGGAGGAGGAGGAGAAAGGCGGTGATTTAGCCCATCAAGCGCACTCCACTTGGCGGCTCTCGGATGGAATGGCAGCGCGCGTGGAAGGAATGCCAGAGGACGGCGTCGAGCACACGAGGCTCTCACGGGCAGCCGCGCTGACCCTGCCTCCGCCGAGGAGGAGGGGGAAAGGGAAGGAAAGCGCTCCTGCATCCCAACTGCAAGTTATCGTTGCCCGTCCTGCCCAAGCGGCCGCGCGACGTGACCCCGGAGCCGGATGGGCACAAGGGCAGGAAGAGAGAGAAAAAGAAAAGGTGACGCTGTTTTAGCGAACGGAAGTGATTTTGACCGCGGCGCAGAGGCACCCAGCGAGCGGGGCATCACCTTTTCTTTCTTTTTCTCTTCCTGCCCTTGAAGAGAAAAAGAAAGAAAAGGTGATGCCCCGCTCTCTGGGCGCCTCTGCACCGCGGTCAAAATCACTTCCGTTCGCTAAAACAGCGTCACCTTTTCTTTTTCTCTCTCTTCCTGCCCTTGTGCCCATCCGGCTCCGGGGTCACGTCGCGCGGCCACTTGGGCAGGACGGGCGACGATAACTTGCAGTTGGGATGCTCTGCGGGAGCGCTTTCCTTTCCCCCTCCTCCTCGGCGGAGGCAGGGACAGCTGCCCGTGAGATGACTCGGCGCCCGCTGTCACCTGCCGCTGCCTCAGCGCCATCCTCCGGCTTTCCTTGCGCGTGCGCTGCCGTCCCGCTCGCCGGGCAGAAAAGCTTCTGTCCTTTGGATGATTGCAATGCGCCACTTGCAATCATCCAATGCGCCACGTTTGGCGCATGCGCCACGGTTTGGCCACCCCTGAGGCCACAAAGCAGAAGGCGGCAGCAAGGTTTCCTCCCCACCCACCCCCCCGTAGCTCGCCCTCGTTTCTTCCCTCGTTCGCCTTCCTCATCTCTTTTCCCCCACCTAACTCGGCTTGTAGTCGGAGAGCCGAGCGAGCCGCCCTCTTTGACGGTGCCGTGTGGACGCGCCTCTGCCCCCCCTTTCAGGCCCGTCCTCCCCGGCTGCTTGAAGTGAAGCCGACCTTCCTCAAAACCTCGGCTACTGCCTTAAACAATTTTTTAAAAAATCCTACCGTATGGCGGCTCAGCAACGGCAGCTGGGAGCAGGCTTCAGGCGGCAGGCGGGTTCGGCCAGCAGCGGGCAGGAACGGTCAAAGAGGGCGGCTCGCTCAGCTCTCCAACTACAACAAGGTGGCAGCGTGCAGCGAAATGGCGGCGGGGAGCACTTTTAACGCTCCCCGCCTGATGTGAAGCCGCCGCTGATTGGTCAGAACAGTAGAGTAGACTCTGCTCTGACCAATCAGCGCGGGCTTCAAGGTGACCAGACATCCCGCTGTTTATTTTAAAAAATTTTTTGTTGCCGGGCAAACTGAAAAAATCGGGACTTTTTAAGAGGGCGGGCGGGACGCGGGACAAATGATTAAAAAGCGGGTGTGTCCCGCCAAAATCGGGACGTCTGGTCACCTTAGGCAAGTCTAACTCTCTCGAACAGTGAATAAATCAGGCTAGGAGGCCTCTACGGATCCAATATTTGCTCAAAACCTCAACATGAGCATTGTAATGTCACAACACAAGATGTACCTTTTTATTGTGTATGCAGTGTCATTATGCATATACAAAAGAGGGAGAGCCTGCATCATAAAAGCACAACAATAATTTCATTATTTGCATTCTTGCCCTCCAGCCACACCCTCTCCATTCTAATTGTATCTCTTTTTACTGCTTGAAGCAATAGAGAGGAAGAAATAGTAATGGGGAAAGTGAGTGATATCTCTGCCCTGCTACCAAACCTTCAAAGTTACATCTAACCTATTTTTGCATTTGTATGCAACTGTAGAAAGTTAGCACTCACCCCTCTCCTAGAAGAATGAAATATTCTAGGAAATATTAAAAAGGCAGAATATTATACCTCCCTGGATGAGAAAAGGAGAAACATGCTCTTGGAAAGCAGCCCCCACCTTTGTTAATAGCCCCAGAAAGGCTGGGCCAGCTTATCTACAACACAAAAGACCTTCACTCTCAGGATATAATAGGATTAGCCCTTTACCCATCTCACCACATGACACCTGAGAAGATTACATCACCTAGAAAGATTCAACCAAGCCTGGGACTCAAGACAACCTACAAAGTTACCCCTGCATGGCCCCATGGGAGTCTGACAACCAATCAGGATACATTTCTTACCACAGGAACAGGAAGCAAGTTCAAAGCCCAACAGAGGGTATAAATCTCTCTCCCTCTCTCACCCATGTGCTCTTTTTTGCCCAGGACCTCAAACCATGTGGTCCTGTCCACCATTAAACCATCTTTCCAAGCAGTCTCCATCTTTCCAGTGTCTTTCTTCCCACTTGGAAGTGAACCCAGATGGACATTTCTTCCAACATGGCAATCACAAATATATTTCTAAATAGCTTTTTGAGTTAATAAATATTTTGAGGCAGAACAACAGACTTCATGAATCACATGAGTTTTTGATAGATTCCATTTTGGCAGATCATATTATTTGACTTCAAAAGAAATATGGATGGATTTTTCCAAGCTCACTACTTTTGAGCAGCATCTATATGTATGTATGTGTGTGTGTGTGTGTATGTGTGTGTGTGTGTGTGTGTGTGTGTGTGTATATATATATATATATATATATGTGTGTGTGTGTGTGTGTGTGTGTGTGTGTGTGTGTGTATGTATGTATATGTATATGTATATGTATATGTATATGTATATGTATATGTGTGTATATATATATATATATATATATATATATATATATATATATATATATATATATATATATATATATATATATATATGTGTGTGTGTGTGTGTGTGTGTGTGTGTGTGTAACATTTTTTGCTGATAAATATATATATATATATATATATATATATATATATATATATATATATATATATATATATATATATATATATATATATATATATATATATATATATATATATATATATATATATATATATATATATATATATATCTCCTTTCCACATTTTCTGCTTGTTAAACAGTCAAGTAGTTTATTTCCCAAGTTTTCCTCTTCCTCTACTCACTTCCTTTTAAATTGGATTTAAAAGCAGAAGATAAAAGCATTTTCTTTTAGGCTGGGTTTAATACCAGAGTGAATCCATGAACACCAACTCAACACAATGAAAACTCCTTAGCATTACAACAAATGGACAAACTTAACCATACTTTCAACTAGGAAATTGTTAGCACCCTGCACCAAGTCAAGTCCAAAAATGCTAGGGAATTCCTGGAAGTTTGGAATTCAGACAAATCAGCCATCAATAGTACGAGGGATGCCACCCGTCCCCTTCCAGTCAGGTTTATTGTTTTATATGTCTTGGTAGTGATTTGTATTTAATTTTCCTTTTATATCTCCCTGACCAAGGGTTGCACCCTCTGTTTCACTTCTCTCTCTCTTTAGAGGCTTGCTTTTACTTTTACAATATCTCTAAGCTCTGCAGGATTGGTTAAGATTTGCTTTATGTGAGGAATAGACAGACGTTGACACGTTTCTTTAACAAACTAGTAAACAGTTTATTTAAATACAACTTCTCAGTAATTGTCGAGTGAATTTGTTACAACCACAAGCAGCTATTTAATTCTTTCTTTTTCTTTTCTTCCCCTGAGACTCCCTTTGCTTTTCTGACTAAATTTAAGCAAATCCAATTCTTCTTTGTTTCTAGGCCTATAGATAAGAGCACATTTCAGCGTTTATCTCTATCTACAAATTAATCGATATATATCAATCAATCTTGTTCCCTGACCCCGGCTCCTGCTTCCCACAGAACTGCCTAAGGCCTATCTTCTCTCCTGTCAACTTCCGTCTTGGACAGTCAAATTCAGGCAGAGATTCTCTATAAATCTTCCCTCTTTGGAAGTCACACACAGAGCTCCTCAGCTCTCCACACTAAGCCTTCCCTCCTGGGATTTACCACATAACAGAGCTTCCCTCAGCTCTTCACAGCACTTCTTACTAACTCCTTCCCTCATGGAAGTTCACACAAAATAGAGAGCTCCACATCTCTCTCAGCCAGGCCTTTTATAGTTCCTGGCCCTGCTATCTATGATCTGATTGGCTGTCTCTTATGATGTCATCTTTCCCCCCTCCCTTCTGGAGCACTGGGATAAACACCTCCCTCTTTCTACTTACCATGCATTTTAAAAGCTGTCTGGCTCTATACTTACTTGTTTAAACAGTTCCTTTTAACAACATTATAACTTTATACAACAACTTACTATTTTACATTCAGTACCTGTATGTGGGCACCACAAATAGACACATGAAAATAAATCTAATTTACCTCCCCCCCATTCAAAAGAGACAAAAAAGCTAAAAAAGGAAACAAAAAGACCAGATCCTCTCCAGAAGCCAAAACCAAGATAAGAAGGGAATAATACCAAACAGACAGAATTAAGGATTATCAGTGAGAAAAACCACACCATCTACAACACAGGCAAGGCAAGCTACAATACATAAACAGGGATCAAACCCCAAACCAAACGATGTTATCAGATGGATTAATGAAACATCTGCAAACAAACAACCAAGACAGAGAGCACCAAGGACTCCAGAGTTCAACTGTGAGCTACATATATTCTTCTTTATTGGATTTAAAAGCTTGACAGTAAATAACTTTGAGCCTAATGTTTTCTATTTTTTTTAATGACAAAGTAGGTTTTAGATGAAACACCGAGAACAGCCACACAGCTTTCCAAGTGTCTGTTACAGCCATCTGTCAATAACATTTCAGCCTGTGATGAAGTGACCCACACAAGAAACCTGCTGCTCTTTAATTTTTCTGGGTGTCCCTTCCCAGCAATCAATGGGACATAAATGTAATTAAAAAACCCAAACTCAAACCGAATATGAAATGTTTGGCCCTCTGTGACCTACAGTTTCAGATTTTCATACCTTCAGATGTTTGTTTAGGGATGAGTCATCTTAAGAAACCAGCTAGAAATGAAGCCATTTTACGAAGATCCTTTTTTGATTTCACGATTATTATTATTTTTCACTTTGACCATATTAGTGGACTTCCCAGATTCCTTTCCCCTGTCCCATCCATGCCGGGAAAGCAAGCATCTATTACTTTCCTTTCTGGGATTCTTATCTTTTCAGAACTGTCAATTTTATTTCATTTCATTTTAAAAGGGGACAACAGTTTTATAATTCTTTCTATCTCTTCAGCTAGGGCAGAACAACTGTCAATTTCCCCCCAGTTTATGTCTAATTTAGACACAGATGAAGAATTCAGCATTTCACCATCTCACTGTTGAACAGGTTTTATATATAAATTTTCATTTATCAACAAAAATATTACACACATACATTTATCAACAAAAATATTACACACATATATGTTTTTTCTGTCATTCATGTGTGTGTGTGTGTGTGTGTGTGTGTGTGTGTGTGTGTGTGTGTGTGTGTAACATTTTTTGCTGATAAATGAAAATAAAGGGAGACTATTATAGATCTATTTCGAGCTATTTTGCTCTAATCAGATAGCCATACCCTTAGTGGGAATTGAACCTGGGCAGTCTGCTTGTAAGGCAGAAGTTTAACCTCTAGGCCACAAGGTTCTCTTCCCTATCAGCTCTTCACCAGGAAAGGGTTATATATGTTTATTCTGTCGAGTCATCCTGGTGTATGGAAGGAAACATCACAGCTTCCTTTTGCCTTTCGGCCCCTCCTGGGACCATCCAGGCAGTTTTCTATAGTCGACAAACTATATTGTCTGTATGTGTAACATTTTTTGCTGATAAATTATGTATATATATATATATATATATATATATATATATATATATATATATATATATATATATATATATATATATATATATATATATATATATATATATATATATATATATACACACACACAAAAAAAAACCTGTTCAACAGTGAACAGTGAAATGGTGAAATGGTGAATTCTTCATCTGTGTGTGTGTGTTTGTATGTGTGTGTATGGCTCAGCAGTTAGAGTGCAGTACTGCAGGCTACTTTAGCTGACTGTGATCAACAGTTCAGCTGTTCAAATCTCACCAGCTCAGGATTGACTCTGCCTTCCATCCTTCCGAGGTAGGTAAAATGAGGACCCAGATTGTTGGGGGCAATGTAAATATACATTGCTTACTGGTGTAAACCGCTTAGAGAGTGCTTGCACTATGAGGTGGTATATAAGTCTCACTAATATATATAGGTGAGAGAACACAGTTTGGTTCGATTTGCTTTGAGGAGTCCTTGGTGCTCTCTGAGATTGAATGTTTTATTGGAGACATTTCATTACCAAACTAGGTAACATCATCCATGGTGAGTAAGGAGTGAGGTTTGCTTTCAGTTTATATTCTAGTGGCTTATATATTCCTGTCAGTGTAGGTGGGGGTGGTCTTAGAGATTCTTTGGTTGGGCTGTTTACTGTGGGCTTCTTTGGCAGTTCCTTGATTGGGGTATAGTGTATTGTTTACTTGATTGTTGGTCAGATGTTAATCTTGGAATTAATCTATTTTCATCTGGGTACTGATTGCTGGTGGTCACGTACTTTGGTCTTTTTGTTCCCATTCTGGTTTGTCGATTGTCTCTTTGCATAGTATATAGATACTGTTATGTCTTAACACCTCAAAAACCAAGATCATGGCCATCAGCAAACAACCCATTAATTTACCACCTATACATTTGGAAGGAATACCACTAGAAAAAGTTGAAAGGATCATGTACCTTGGTTCTAATTTACATGAAAGCTGGGACATGACCACTGCAGTAAAGACAAGGATAGAGAAAGCTCGAACAGCATTCTTCAAAATGAAAAAGGTCTTCTGCCGTCACAACATAAGCCTAAGATTGAAAATCAGGCTTGTCAGATGTTACATCTTTTCTATCCTGCTCTATGGAATAGAGACTTGGTCTCTGACAGAAAGCCATTTGAAGAGATTAGAAGCATTTGAAATGTGGATTTACAGACGGCTGTTACGTATAAGCTGGGTTGACAAAATCAGAAATGAGCAGGTGATAAGCCACCTGGGAAAGCCAAGGGAAACCATCAAAACCATTAAAAAGCGGAAGTTAGACTATTTCGGACATGTGATGCGACACCCGGAAAAATACGGCCTACTTCACTTAATCCTCCAGAGAAAGATTGAAGGCAAATGAGGTCCAGGCAGAAGAAGAACATCGTGGCTCCAAAATCTAAGGGACTGGTTTGGACAAAACCCAGCAGCACTTTTTCGTGCAGTTGTTGATAAAAATAGGATCGCCAACATGATCGCCAACATCCGATGACAAGAAGAAGAAGAAGAAGAAGAAGAAGAAGAAGAAGAAGAAGAAGAAGAAGAAGAAGAAGAAGAAGAAGAAGAAGAAGAAGAAGAAGAAGAAGAGGAGGAGGAGGAGGAGGAGGAGGAGGAGGAGGAGGAGGAGGAGGAGGAGGAGGAGGAGGAAGAGGAGGAGGAGGAGGAGGAGGAGGAGGAGGAGGAGGAGAAGAGGAAGAATTAGAATTAGAATTAGAATTAGAATTAGAATTAGAATTAGAATTAGAATTAGAATTAGAATTAGAATTAGAATTAGAATTAGAATTAGAATTATTGATGGCTAATTTGTCAGAGTGCCAGGCTTCTAGAAATTCCCTAGCATTTTTGGACTTCTTTTCTGCAAGAAAACAACCAAGTCAGAGAGAACCAAGGGCCACTTAGTTCAACCCTGAGCTACAAATAAGATCCCTTTTATGACCTTGTAATCCCTTAATTCAAGGTAGAGTTGAGGCAACTGGATGGAGCTGACCACTTACTGGTCAGATGCCCTTCCTGGCACCCCTGCGAAGTTCACAGCAAGTATTTTTTTTTCATTGCACAGCAGATATCTGCTACTACCTAGGATTGGACTCTCAACCTTACGAATAGGAGGTGAGCGTCTTCACCAATAGGCCACACGCCACTCAACCCTAAGCTACAAATATATTCATTTATTGGTATCAATCTGCTCTGCTTGTTCTGGCAGTGCTATTTTTGATATGAAGTTGCAAAACCCAGTTGAAATATATCCTCCCTTTTTGCCCTCCAGCATACTGAGGCAACATGCATTAGCCCTTTGACAACCCCTAGAATAGTATTAAAATATTTAAACTGCTCCAAGAGCTTCTAGTTTAGAGCAATGAATCTTACTAACTTTAAGATATGTGAACTACAACTTCCAGAATTCACCAACCAGCTTATTCAATCACTGTCTGTTGTTGCAATGTTTTGCAATCATTCTAAGGAACTATCTTGCAATGTTGCCCTTCGCCACTTGTATTGAAGCAAAAATTGAACAATCTACAAGAATAATCCTTGCTTGGGCCTGGGAAGGGAGAATGAAACTGGACTGATGTTACAACTACTAGTAGTTTGTCCTATTCTCAGGAAACTGTTGGGGACGTTCTTTTCCTGAACAAATGGCGAAACCTCTTTGTCTACATAGAGAGTAGAAAAGTTTGAGAATTAATTTGCGCATAGCTAGATGTTGAAATCTCTTTTTTAAAGCACTATATAAATTACTTGTATTCTTTTCAAACTGTGGCCGAAGTCAAATTGAAGAGGACTGGAAAGAGAAAATAATTGCCGCTTGGGCTGGATCTTATTTCATCTGAAGAGAGCAATTGGACGTGTGTGTGTGTGTGTGTGTGTGTGTGTGTGTGTGTGTGTGTGTGTGTGTGTGTGTGTAAGAGAGAGAGATTGCAATATAGAAGCAACTTTTTTTTAATTGGAAGTAAGAATGACTTTCAAACAGTACATCAACAAAAACAGCTCAACCATAAAATGTGTCCCTCTACATTTGTGTAGGTTTTATGTTTGCCATGACCTGTAGCTTT
This sequence comes from Diadophis punctatus similis, assembly GCA_023053685.1. Lineage (NCBI taxonomy): Eukaryota > Metazoa > Chordata > Lepidosauria > Squamata > Dipsadidae > Diadophis > Diadophis punctatus. Next base: position 127,196,194 of record JALIGW010000003.1, read on the forward strand.
GAAATGAAAAACCATTTGACCCAAGCATTTCCTACTATAAATGAAATAGATATTGAAGGCCAGAAGTATATTTTTTTCTCTTTATTTATGTGTTTATTTTTGAAGTTTAACCATGAGAAACTGCCCTCATTCCTCACAGATTCTGAAAACATTGCGCATTTATCTTGAAGTAGCACTATGATTAGTTTTCATGTTTACTGCTTAGAGTATTTTCTGAGGAATAATATGTTGGGAAAGGAGGATAGAAATTTAGGTCTGGTATATACAAGCCACAAAATGAAACAGGAAGAGTGGACATTTCCAATATTTCAGAGGAAGGAGGAAGAAAGAAAATATGTATATGTATCAGAGGTGGGGAATGATGGCCCCTTTATGACTTGTGGACTTCAACTCCCAGAATTCCATGGGTGGCTCAGGAATTCTGGGAGTTGAAGTCCACAAGACATAAAACCCACCCCTGGCCTATATGCTTCCTGAGTAGTAAAACAAAACAAAAATATATCCCGTTATTAGCTATACCATTTTATAGTATAGAACAGTGGTTCCCAACCTTTTGGCCATGCCCCACCTAAGCATCTCTAAAATCCTGATGCCCCCCCCCCCCCCATGACATATAATTCTTACTATTCAAAAAGTGAACTCCTACTCACGTGGAGGAAGCCTAAAAGGACATTAACTTGGTTTAAACAAGGTTCTAATTGCCCCCATTAAAAATCAAATTGCTCCCCTGTGGGGCGTGGGCCCCACGTTGGGAACCACTGGTATAGAAGCTTTTAAAAAAATTATTAGGTGAGCCAGGGATATCTTCAAATGGACAAGGATGAGTAGAAATGACAAAGAGTCATTGCAGTATAATGATGCAAACCCTACCTTTTTTGTATAAGCATTCATGACATCGCATTTATTTATTTATTTATTTATTTATTTATTTATTTATTTATTTATTTATTTATTTATTTATTTATTTATTTATTTATTTATTTATTTATTTATTTATTTATTTATTTTAGTGTTCTTATATGCTGCCCTACTCCCTGGGGACATGTCTGTACAGAAGGGGCAGAGCCTACACTGCAATGCTGCATCACTGCTGTTGACTATTTAGAAGACAGCAATGGCACCAGCGGTGGGTTGCTTCCGGTTCGGCCTGGCTCTGCAAACCGGTAGCGGCGGGAGGCTCCACCCACCCACCCGGGACGCTTCTGCATATGCGAACTGGTAGCAACGGGTTTTAGAACCCACTACTGCTCTCATGGCAAGTGGCAGAATATAAGAATTTAAAAGAAATACTACGTTTGAATGCTGCCATTTGAGTCTGATAAGGATACAAATTCAAATAATAAGCTAAACTATCAACATATAGATAAAGTTCCATTAAATGATCACTGTTTGACAATAGAAAAATCTTAGTCAAACTTCCTCCCAGGGGTTCCTTAAAAATCATACATTTCCAGTCTCTGTTATGACCGTTCTGTAATTTCATGTACCTGTAACAAAATTTAAGAAACACAGAAATAATTTTTTAAAGGAAGATTAAAACTAATACAAAAGATTAAAACTAATACTAAAACTAATAATTCCTTTTTTTAAAAAAAGGAAGATTAATACTAATACATGTGAACCGGTAGCAATGGGTTTTAGAACCCACTGTTGAATGGCACCTGTAAACACTGATGGGGGGGAGCTTGTGATTCCCCCCATAATTTAAGATAGTACAGTACATCAATTCAGCAGCCTGACATCCCACCACTTCCTTATCATCACTTCTTTCAGTACTTTTGTGAATTATAAGCAAAAGGGGTTGTTCTACCCAGAGAAAGCTTCTGATCCAGCAGCATAATGTCGCTGGTAGAAAAGGATAGCTCTTTCATGGGTGGGTTCCTCCCGGTTCGGACCAGTTCGCCCAAACTGGTAGCGACCCGGCTGGTGACATCACTGTTCTGCAGCTTGAAAGAGGGCCCTCCCGCCCACCCCGGGTTTACACTGACCTTTATTCCTTCCGAAGCCCAGCTGATCAGCTCCTCAGCTGTGTTTCGGGCTGATTATCAGCTTCTGAGCATGCGCCGAAGTAAAATTGCACGTGGGGACGCACAAAACGTGCACTTCCGTCACGATGCGAACCGGTGGAGAAGGTAAGTAGAACCCACCCCTGAGCTCTTTGTAGGCATTTCAGATTTGTTTCAGGGGATTGGTAGGCCCTCTGGAACTGTGTGAATGCTAACAATGGAATTATCAGGAAGAGAGAGAGAAAGAGAAAATTGCCTTCCTTTGTGTTCAATAACTGGAGCATTTTAAAGAAGGACTCCATTCAAGGAATTATAGTGATGAGAATAACATAACTTGAATCTAATCCTTAAAAGTCTCCAAAATAGCTGACCTCAAGCAAACAAACCACCTCTACTTAACCGCATCATTTAACTGCAATATTACTTGTAATTAAGTTACACAAGTATTTGTAATTTTTAATGAATACTTTGTGAAGTTAACTGTGAAGTTGCTTTCTGAATCCATCGGAACATGGCATAAAATAATCCGCTACATTAAAAGGTTGGTATTGATTTAAGTATATTTTTATTAGTAGATGTGTTTCCAAAATGTAAAATATCTGCCAACATGTTCTGATAAAAAGAAGAAAACGTTTTAATGAATAATATTTTTAATAACATGGTTTTGATGAAGAGAATATCAGAAAGATACCATGTTGGAGAAAAAAGACTAGTGAACTCATTACTCAGAAAACATCTCGATATAAAAGGAATGTGAGGAAGCAAATTTTTGTTCATTTTTAAAGTACATCAAAGAAAGGACACTCATCCTGCACATTGTTCACACCCTCTAAATATTTTATTTGGAAAAAATAGAATCTGGTAAGCTTCCCATTAAATAATTGAGAAGTCACTATGCATACCTTTAATAAGAGGATAGACATTAAATTTATATGTAATATTTATGAGCACAGTATATGGTGCCCAGGCTGACCCAATAATTTCCTTCCTTCCTTCCTTCCTCCCTCCCTCCCTCCCTCCCTCCCTCCCTGCCCCCTCCCCTTTTCTTATCCCTCTTCCTTTCTCTTTCTCATGTATCACAATCCTTTCCACATCACCAACACTTCAGAAATGTCAGAATGACGTGCAACATTATTTCATTTCCTTCATAAATTATAAGCTTTGTCTAAGCAGAAACCTCCCCATTCATTTTAGAAATGTACTTCAGATTAAATTCATTGCATTTTAGGATAAGCAGCAGATTCTAACAGATTTCATAAATTGCATCAAAACTCTCCCTTGACCAGAAAAAAACCTAAAAATTGACCTGAATTCACTGGTGTTCACCTTCCAGATAATCTGTTTTAAATTAATGAGGGAAAAGGCACCTCAGGGTTGAACCAGAACCTCCTCTGAGATCCTTCAGTTCTGAAGCAACTACATTTGGGAATAAACAGCACCTGGAAGATCTCCTTGCTGTCCCACTGCACCCCAGTTTTATCACAGAGAGCCAGTAGAAGAGGAAATCAAGAGACTTTTAAGGGTTATTCAGTATATAATACTGCATAGTAATATGTGTTTGCCATTTTGAAAGCATCCTGCCTATAGCTGCAGACAATCCCAGATGCCTAATGCTATTTTCTGTAGCTGATAAGTAATGTTAGAAAAGCTAGGTGGCTATGCACTAATGAGTATTGTTGTTATTGTTCCAGAGCTACTTTTAATAGTATGAGTTCTAGATCTCCCTTAGGAATGGAAGTCAGCTGGGTGCCTTTGGGTCAATCAGTTCCCCAGCCTACCTCACAGGGTTGTTGTTGTTATGGGGAAAATAGGTGGAAAGAGGATTAGGTATGTCCACTGGGTCTCTATCAGAGGTGGGTTCCTACCGGTGCGGTCCAGTGCGCCGTTTCGGTAGGGACATGCCCGTTGCCCAATTTGCACACGACGGCTCCAGTGCTGTCTTTGCCGGTCCGTCGCGCGCCGCCATCTTTTTTGCAAAATTTTGCAAGGGGACGTGAGAGAGATTTCAGCAAGATTTTGCTTCCGTGCATGTGTGGAAGCAAAAAATCACTGAAATAACATGCGTGTGTGCGTCCCCTCATGAGATTTTGGTGAGATTTTGGTTCTGCGCATGCGCAGGACACAAAATTGCACAAGGGGCATGCACGCGCATAGTGAGCGCGTGCACGCAACATGGCAGCGCACCGGTAGCGAGGTAAGAGCAACCCGCCCCTGGTCTCTATATAGGTTTTGATAGATAGATAAATAGATTATATATATGTATATATATATATATATATATATATATATATATATATATATATATATATATATATATATATATATATATATATATATATACACATACACATACACATACACATACACACACACACACACACAGAGAGAGAGAGAGAGAGAGAGAGAGAGAGAGAGAGAGAGAGAGAGAGAGAGAGAGAGAGAGAGAGAGAGAGAGAGAGAATAAAATAAAGGTTGGATAAAAATATAGTAACAAAATAAAAATTACCTGGTTTCTCCCTTACCAGCCCTCTGGGGAACCAGGAGGGGATTGAAGGGAGAATCCCCTAAAAACAGAATGCCAAAACTATTTCAAGACTCTGATAAAGTTATGAAAAGGTAAAATATTCCACTTGTTTAGTTTCCTTGGGTTAATAAAATGTCGTCCTCTAAAAGGTTGCTGCTCTGGGCTTCAATTCAGATGCGATCAACAGGAGAAAGAACCATCAAACGTGATTGTTATGAAAGGTTCCATCTTCTATGATATTTATAAATTCCAGGTCACAAGAGTTTCTGCTCTTAGTGAGATATCTGCTGAAGAAAATCATAGGCTAGGCAAAGAGATTTGTTATTCTGTAAGGATCTAAACTAGGAAAATCTCAGGTGATTTGGAGGGCAGCAAAAACAGCCTCCTGCCATTCCTCCTAAAAGAGCTTCCTAGTTATTCCTTTCTGTTGGAGGGAAGATCATGTCTCACATAATCTGCTCAGCATCCCTAAACTGTCTACGGGTATTGTGGAGGTCAATCTCTTGTCACTGATAATGTAGTAAAATTCACCTGCCACTTTGTTTATATCTACAAATGGAAAGGTAGAAAGACAGCAACTTGATCTTTTCTTCCTGCAAATAAATAGTCCTAGCCAATCCTTACCTTAACTGCTTTTCTTTCCCTTATATTTCTATCACTATCCTCTTTCGATCACTCGCCTCATAAACTAACAAACTAGTAACTGAAATGTGATTTGCAGTGGGGAGAGTCAAGATGGCAGTTGAATCAGTGTGACTTGAATCTCTGCCACTTTGTATGTGCATACAGTGTGTACAAAAGGAATTGGGTTTTGATCATGTTAATGGCAACTATCAGCTTGACTTTTTGGCACTTTACCTCTCCCGTACACATACACGCATAGCATTGATTATTTGATTTGATTCACTGAAAACTTTGTGTAACCTCACTTTTTTTTGCTTCCATTATGTCTGGTTCTTGGGGAGACTGCCTGGATACATCCCTGTGGTTTTCTTGGAAAGGTTTTTCAGAAGTGGTTTGCCATTGCCTCCTTTCTAGGACTGAGAGAAAGTGGTGGCCCATGGTTACCCAATGAGCTTTGTGTTAAAGGCAAAACTAGAACTCACAGTCTTCCCAGTTTCTAGCCTGATTCCTTAACCACTACCCCAGTGTTTCCCAAAGTGTGGTACGCGTACCCCCAGGGGTACGGGAAGAGTTTGGTGGGGGTACGCATTGCACCGGAGTTTGGTGGGGATCACATGGGAATATCCACTTCACCGTGCTTAGCTGCGCCCACAGAACAAGGAAAGAAATAGGCGCGTATCGCAGTTTTTACATGGGAACTGGGGCCATCGTACATCGTATCGCAACTCATTATGGCGGGAACTTCTGCGCATCCTTTGCGCAGCTCGGGTTCGGCCATTTTTAAACTGCGGGAACATTAACAGTTGACGTTGAGCCGGGGAGCTGTTTAAACGCCGGAGAATTGCAGTGTTATCTAACGGTTAGACAGTCTTGTGAGGCTTGACACGGCGTGAATATACTGCACTTCGTTACAGAGACAACTTACTTCTTTAATAGTTAGTTCCGGGCGCCTGTTATCGTGCTTTAGTAAGTTCCACTGATTATGATGATCTGTCATCTCAAAATAAACAATTTCATCCTTCTCATTGAATCAAATAAATGTTCTTTATAATATAACTTTCGTTTATTTTGTGTATGTACCCAAAAAATAAAAAATAAATATATTTTGATTTTTATTAAAGCATATGTTTTTTATGAGGGGTACTCAGCGTTACGAAAATTATAGAAGGGGTACATATATGTCAAAAGTTTGGGAAACACTGCACTACCCCAAACTGGCCTTAACTGCTAGGTACTTAGTATTGATGGAAAAAGGAAAGTTGGGACTGAAGAAAAGTTGGTATTGATGGAAAAAGTGGAGACAGCTGGAATCTTCCATTCATTTACTGGATTCATGCATTGGAGTAAAAATACATTTTTTCAGAGCCCCTAAATATTTTCTAAGTTAAGGTCCCAAAGAATAATTATTCTGGAAGTGAAGTGTTTGGCTGGAAAGCTTGTGTCTCTGAAGTATTATTCTGCTCATCCTGGTAGAGAAAAGGACAAGAATTCTAGGTCTAAGAAAGTCAGCCTACCCATCAGGGAAACAGATCAGGGAATGACAGAGACTGCTCACCAAGTCTTTTCAGTATTCCTAGTAGACCGGGGGAAGAAAGTCTGAAGAGTTGATGCTTCTGAAGCTATATCTCCAACATATAGTATGGACACTGTAAAGAATGATTTACTCTCACCTTGCGTTTTTGATACAGTCCAAACTAGGTATCTAAAAGCATTATTTAAATAATTATGATTTTGACTGAGTGCAAATTTTGCCTGTAGACCGAAGCAGTTGATTTTTGAAAGCATAGAGGACATTCCACCGAATGAATGCCTCAGGGTCATATTAAACTTTGACAATCCTTAGCCTATGAACTGGAATTAAGTAGCCCGATTCTACTCAAAAGCTTTGTGTGATTTCAACTCCAGTAGTTTACTAATGAGCAAGCAGAGGAAGATGGTTCAGATTTACATTCTCTGGCAAAGCCACACAAAGTTTCAGAAATGCGGGGCTAATTTTAGCTCTGCCTCAAAGATTGTTTCATAACTTCTGAAGAAGTCTACTCCAATGCCAATAAGAAATGGAGTACAATCAGAAAGACCCAGGTTCAAGTGCATAATCCACCATGGAAATTCACTTTATTTTTTATTTATTTATTTTTATTTTTATATACACAAAAACTTGACATGACATAACATATAAACATAATCTTAATAATCCCACTTCCTATCTTACTTATAGCTAAAGGTCAGTACAAAATTTCGTATACATATATTGTAAATATTTACATTTCTAATTCATTTCAGTATCCATTTCTTCCATATATTTGTCGGTGTAAGTTATCTTATTTACTAAATCCTTACTTCTATTATAATTTATCTAACAATTCTCTATATTATATAATAATATAATAGTATAATATTGAATTAAATATTACTCAATATTTAATCTCATTTAATTATTATTATATCACAACATAAAGTATTCTAATTTCTAATTAGCTTTCTATCCTATTTCGTCTAACTCCCATATGAATTTCTTTAATACATACTCAATCCTCTATTTCTAATTATATTTATTTAGGAATCTATCTTCTCCATTGTGTAGAGACCCATATACATATATATCTAACCTGTCTTTACCATACATTTCATAACTCCACATAACTATTGTTTATATAAATTGGTAGATTTCTCACCATGTCTCATATAATTTATACTCTACTACTCTTTAATATATTTTATTATTTTCTAGAAATATATATAATTTTTTATAATAGTATTGCGTCAATGTCTAATTTTTGGAGCTTCGTAAGTATTCTATTTCTCTTTTTTTGTATATTGAAGTCTATTTATGTTAATAGAAATCAATTTAATTTCTTCTCTCATTTTTTTATTTACGGTATATTGTTTCCTTGTTGTTCTAGTTTCCCTTAATACCCTTCCTGTAGTTCTTTCTTGCTCTGTTTTTTCTTTTTCTTGTATTCTTTTTTCTCCTCTGTCTTTCGTTCTTTCCTCTATCACTTTCTCCTCCTGACTAGTACCTTCCAATTCTTCCTTACTATCTTCTTTACTCTCTTCTTCACCTTCCATCAGAGGTGGGTTCCTGCCGGTACGCTCTTACCTGTTGGTCGCCGCAGAACCGAAGAAGCCGGTGGCGTTCATGGCACGGGGCTTCCCCCGCCCGCTTTCCCCCACCTGCCTAGATGCCGCCATTTGCGTTCTTTTGCCCTCTGCGCAAGCAAAACGCTTTGCGCATGTGCAGAGGGCAAAAGAAACAAATGGCAGCATCTAGGCGGGCGGGGGAAAGCGGACGGGGGAAACCCCGCAACGCGAACGCCACCGGCTTCTTCGGTTCTGCGGCGACCAACAGGTAAGAGCGTACTGGCAGGAACCCACCTCTGCCTTCCATCGCTAAGTATTGTTCATAAAATTCATGGAAATTCACTTTAGACCATTCATTTGCTTTCCCCCGCCCCAAACCTGCCTCAAAGGGTTGTTGTGTGGATAAAATAAAGGGAGCCTGGGGTTCTGATACGAGTTAAATCAAATGAATAATAAAATAGAACAGGAGTATGGAAGCCTTGCTGAGTCATACTTATTCCCTAGTTGAATTGCAGCTTAGAAGAGAAGGAAAGAGGGCTATAATATGACAGATATAAATTAAGCTTTTATCTCTGTTAAACAGCTTGGTGCATGTTTGTCTCGGAATCAAATTATGCTTGTGGTTCGGCCCGAGGAGTAAAAACAGAGAGAAGGGAGAGAGAACTCCCTTCCACCATTGCAGGAACCAAATGCTAATTGGAACATATCTTTTCCCAGCACAGCAGAAGTAAAATGAAGTGTGTGTCACTCAAATGTCGATGCTACTGCTGTTACTCATATTATTATTATTTTTAAAAAAATAACATTTGAAAAGCTTGGAAACAGAGAAACAACATCCAAGGGATTGTTTGTGCAAGATGGATGCACATGCTACAGGACTTTGAACAAGCCCAAAAGTCCTTTGCATTTATTTTAATATTGCTTACTGCAAATATTTATCTTCCTAAAAAGGGGAGAAATTTAAAGGCTCATTCAGGGGAATTTTATTTATTTATTTATTTATTATTAGGTTCTTCTATGCCGCCCTACTTCCTAAGGACTCAGGACGGCATACAACATTTTAAGAGAACACTAAACAATAAACTTATTTAAAAACAGTTTTAAAAAGTTAAAAAAGATGTCCAACAACATACATACCAGGGGAGATCTCGGATATAAGATTGTCTCAGACCCCTGCCTGCAGGAAGAGCCATGTCTTATTGGCTTTTCGGAAGGCCAGCAGGGTGGGGATGATTCGGATCTCTGGGGGAAGTTGGTTCCAGAGCGCGGCCCCCCCCACAGAGAAGGCCCTCCCCCTAGGGCCCACCAGTCGGCATTGTTTGGCTGACGGGACCTGGAGGAGACCCACTCTGTGGGCCGTAACAGGTCGGAGGGAAGTATGAGGCAGAATGCGGTCCCAGAGGTAACCTGGTTACCTTGTACCCGGAGACCAATGGGCAGCCAACCTAAGCCATGTAGGGTTTTAAAGATGATTATCAACACCTTGAATTGTACCCAGAGACCAATGGGCCAATGCAACTGGCGGAGTATGGGTGTTACGTGGGTGTATCTTGGCACACATTTTCCCTTTTTATTACAGTTTCAAGGTTTTTTCTCTATCCATGCTCAGTTTTCTTGTGAAGGAGAGAAAGTGATCCTTAAGATTTGCCCATCTTTTTAAGTGTCTTGAAATTTCCATAAAGCACATTGACCCCATCTCCGTGCTCCATTGCTTTCTCTTTCTTTTGTCAGTACTCTCCATTTGAATTCACTCTTAGGTGTAATATCAGTTCTCTGAAGGCAAACGTGGTTGTTTCATTTGTGAAACAAATGAAACTTTGTCCTCTTTCTTTAATGAGACACATTACCTTATAAGCAGTAGGGAAATCTATTTTTTGCCACCAGTTCTGTGGGCGTGGCTTGGTGGGTGTGGCTTGGTTGGGGGTCATGTGACTGGGTGGGTGAGGCCAACTTTTTTATTTTTTAAGTGTTTTTAACTAGTAAAAAATGGCCTTCTGAAAAACAGGAAACCCCTCCCCCCCACAGAGCAGATTGGAACTTGGAATCCCTGAGCGTTAACCCTTTGCCAGTGACAGGACATGTATCTCACCCAAAGGGGCTTTTGCAAGAGGCAACTGGACTTTCTTGGTTTTTCCTTGAAGACCTTTCACTTCTGATCCAAGAAGCTTCTTCAATTCTTCTTGGATGAGAAGCAAAACATCTTCAAAGAAAAACTAAGAAAGTCTAGTTTTCTCTTGCAAAAGCCCCTTTCAGACAGCCCTGACACAGAGGACGGCAAAGAGGAGGCAGTCGGAGGCCGAAGTCTTTCCCTCGTCCCCCGCCTGTCCCAAGGGTGGAACAGCCCGCCTCACCTGGCGGCTAACAGGACATGCACTTCCACATGTGCCTCCCTGCCATCCGCCTGCTCTTCCTCACTGCTGCGCAGAGCTGTCAGGTCGCACATGGCTCCGGCGCTCCGGGGGCAGGGAGGGGCTGCCCCAACTGCAAAACAGGACTCCTGCCCCCCCAATGCCACGAGGGCTGCAGCTGGGCCATTGCCACCTCGCCCGGCTGTTCCAAGGCCTTCCACAGCTGGCTGAGCAGTCGGCATGCCTCCCCAGCAGGTGCGCTCCAGCAGTGGCTCTTTCCCAGCCAGTGCCACGCCCATTGGCGCTCCTGCTTGGCACCACCGTGCTGCTTCCCATGCAAGCTTTGGAAGGGGATCCGGGGTCCCCGCGTGGGTGCTTTGGGAGCACAGGAAGCCGGACCTCGTGGGCTCCCTGGCAGCTTTGCACTTCCAAAAGCCCACTGGCCACAGGGACACCACCACCACCCAGTTCCCTCAACCTGCAGGAAGCTGCTGGGGCCACTGGGCATGGCCAAGTCCCCCGCCCCCTCCACTTGCCTGAAGCAATCTCCCAAAGCAACCCCACCACTGTTCTCTTTCATTTCGCAGTGGGAGAAGGAAGAAAGTGAACGGTGGTGGGGTTACTTTGGGAGGTTGCTTCAGGCAGGCAGATGTCTGCAGCCAGGCAGGGAGGGAGGGTGGCGATCACTCGGCCAGGGCGGCCTCAGCGGGGGCTGCATAAGCCTCTCCACCCGTGAGGTGCCATTGCTGCTTCTGCCAACACTGCTGCTTCATCCGAGCCCCCCGGGCTCATGTGGGTGGGTGGGTCACTCGAATTACATCACCAAGCCCAGACTCTTTCACCGTGTCCAAGGAAGGGGAAGCAAGCTTCGTTTTCAGGACAGTCCTGCAGGCCAGACGCCAAAGCCGCTTTTGCCTTGGACGTTTTCTCTCTGGGACACGGCAGGTGAGAGAAAAAGAGCAGGGCAGAGCCCAGGAGGCTGCCGAGCGAAGAGCCGGAGAGACCCGGTTCCTCTGCAGTCTGTGCCCACCTATGAGGTGTGGGGGGGTTTACCTTCCCATGAGGCTGCTAGCCCCTAACCTGGGGAAACAGCATGGAGGCCAGGGAGGGTGGCAGGCACCTGGACCACCAAGGCCTGCAGCCTTCCTCGCCGGGCGCTGCACCAGCACTCCGCCCTGCCCAGCTTCACCCACCGCCACTTCCCACGAACTTCCCAGGAGACGGCCAGAGCGAAGGGTGGGCGGAAGCATGCGTGGGCCCGGCCAGTGCTTGGCTTACCTTCTTGGCGAGGCTCAGACTGCCCATCACCCCCACCCACCATCTCAGTGAAGCGAAAAGGGTAGAGGAAGGGTATCTGGGTGGGGGTGGGACGTGCGGCGGACAGTGGACCCACACCGCGCTTCTCGCGCTGGAATGCTCGGAATACTGGAGCAATTTTTTTGTATTTTATTCTTTTTTTATCTACGGCTGCCTCCTGAGAAAAGCAGATGGTGGAAGCTGCACAGGGCTCTTCCCTGCTTGAGCAGCCATGAGCCCCCATGGCCTGGGCCTAGGGAAGCACCAGCTGGTCTCCAGCCTGCCCGATCCCACCCCTGAGAGGCTGGTGGCAGCTGCTGCGGCTGCTCCTCTAGTTCCGAGGGGGATCTGAGAGTGCATGTGCATTCTCAGACATCTGCTTGCTGTTCCAGAGCAACCCCGCTGCCTCCGCCACCCCTCTCAGACCCAGAGCAGAAGCAGCTGCATCTCCACCAAGGGCTGCCCGCCTGCATACCCACTGGCTGGGCCAGGCTGGACGCCGACCTCGGAAGGCAAGCGGGCATGGGGGATTGCCGGGATGGCTGCTATCTCCCTTCCTCATGGCAGGCCTGTCCCGACATGCTTGGCTGCCTTCCACGTGGCCTTCCGCTTACCTGCCTTCGCAAGCTGGCCACGGGGACACCAGGAAGGCCGTGTGGAAGGCAAGCAAGCATGTCGGGGCTGCGGGCCACAGGGGATGGAGTAGGGAAGGCAAGCTGGGATGGTGGGGGGGCAGGGGCAGCTAGGTAGGCCGCGACTTCGCAGGCTTACCTGACAGGCAGATCAGAGGTGCAGCGCTTCAGGCAGGCAAGCTGCAGAGCAGAGACTGGGCAGGGAAGGGAAGGGCATGCGAGCTACGACCAGGGGACCGTTTTTGGGGTGTGGCCAGCCAGCCATCGCTACTGGTTCGGTGAACCAGGCCACATGTCCACTAACGGTTCTCCTGAACTGGTCCCAACTGGTAGCATTTCACACCTGCTTATAAGCCTGATTAAGATTGCTGTGGCCCACAAAAGTGTCAGAGTCTCTAGCTATCCAGCCAGCACACAAGTAAATAATTCAGCAGGATTCATTTATAGAAGAAACTTCTTTATATACAATAATATAAAACATGATTCATGTACCTCAAACTACAGTCCGCGGGCCGCATATGGCCCGCCAAAGCCATTAATCCAGCCCGCGCAGGACCATGAGGCTGCCCGCCCACCCTTCAGCCGAGCGCAGGACTTACCTTTGTGAGCCCCGCGGGCTGGAACTGAAAGATAAGGCCAACAATTTTGGCCTGCAGAGACATTCTAGAGGCGGTGGAGATGAAAAACGGGGCGCACAGATGTCCCAAGACTGTCTGTCTGTCTGTCTGTCTGTCTGTCTGTCTGTCTGTCTGTCTGTCTCTCTATCTCTCTATCTCTCTATCTCTCTATCTCTCTATCTCTCTATCTATCTATCTATCTATCTATCTATCTATCTATCTATCTATCTATCTATCTATCTATCTATCGAATTATTTATTTATAAAATTTATATGGCTATCCATCTTAATAATTTTCAGCTGCTCACAATCTAAAACAATAAAAACAGCATAAAATTAAAATAAAACATAATAAATATAGAATGCAAAATACAAAAGACCCCTGACATATGATCAACCAATCTATTGATCAACACATTTACCAGTATCAGGCTCTATTAACACCAATTCTTTTGGGGAATATCAAGGTTTTTTTATAGCCTTTGGAAAGCCCAGCAGGACAGTGTCTGTCCAGATCTCTGGAGGGAAGATCATTTCTCAGATCAAGCATTACAGCTAAAATAGGGCCTTTCACTTGTTTGTGAAGTGTGATCCATTTTGAACGTTTCTTTGAGTTAATTCAAGTATTCTCCAGAGTACAATTTGGCCATGATAAAACCTTTCATATTTACATCTCAATAAGGCTACTATAACTTGTTCTACATGGGATGGACTCTCAAAAATGCTTGGCAATATCAACTACTCCAGAATATTGAGGTCAATCTATTGATTGGGATCAATTAACAGAGAACAGGTTCAAGGTGATATCCTCATTAAAAGCTTTCTACTGACTATGACCTGCTTTCATATACAATTCAAAGTGCTAGTTATAAATTATAAAACCTTTTGGGGAACAGGTAGATTGAAAATATGCATTCTTCCTTAGATGTCTGTTGGGCTCCAAGACTTCAAAAGAAGTCCTTGCAGACCCACTACTATCGGAGAGACACTTGATGGGAAAGTGAAATAGGATATTCTCAATGGCTGTTTTCCAGCTTTTGAAGCTCCTACCATAGAAGACTAAGATTACTCCATCTATGTAGTCTTTCTGTTGTAAGTTGAATTCATTTTATGTTATTTATTACTGCTAGTAAACTAAAACATTACTGATTTATAGTAATGCTGGTTAAATAATGAAATAAGTGAATACATAAATTGGATTGACTAATTACAGAGAAACTGGCAGAAGCATAATGAAATTGCCACATTGCCCCAGTATTACCAGGAACTATTGTAATGTGTGAGTGGAGAGTGCACTGGATGAATGTATGTATGTAGCAGGTAAAGAACATAAAGGGTATGTGAACAGATATCGCCGCCCTGAGTCCTTCGGGAGTTGGGCGGCATATAAGAATAACAAAATAAATAAATAAATAAATAAATATCTACGTATATGGTAATTACACTGCCATGGTAAATGTGACATAAAACCTGTGATCTAAAAACCTGTGATCAAATCTGTCAGTTGGTACTGAGCACAGTTCCTGAGTACCCAAAATCTGTCAAATCCTACCATATATTATTCACCGGTTCAAGCAAATGTTGATATGAAATGCTGTACATTTAAAGGAAAAAAACACTCAAAATGAAATAGGTTTACCTTTAAAAGTGACCATAAGAAATGAAAAATGACTTCATTAATATCTATATGGAGCAACCATTACAGTGACTAACACGGTGCTTTGATGAGTAGGAAATAAGATGACAAGTCTTTGCCCTGAGAAGCTTACAAATGTAAAGTGGGATGCAATTTACAACAGAATAAAACCACTTTTATCAATACAATCCACAAATCAACCCAGAGAGCTTACTTGCCTTTAAAACAGCTTATTCCCATTAGTTTAATATAATGTAGTTAGGCTATTCTGAGTGCAAATGCTTTTGTGACTTGCGGTGCATAACCTTACAGCATTTGGCTGGCTTAATGGAATTTCTTCATGAATTTCTTTTAGCATCATCCTTTTCTAATGAGTGCTCTGCCAAATCTGATGTGAATAATTTGTAAGCCTGTGGCACCACTACTAATTCCCACGCATTGCTTTCAAGAAATATACTATACATTGTTTCCACCTTTCCAACAGAGATGAGTTTCTACCTCAGACTTATTTTAACTTCCAGCTCCCTCGTTCTCTCCACTTAGCTCAACAAGATGCATAAAGTACTTAATATATATCTTCTCATGTTGATTGCTATAGTCTAAAAGATTTAGGTCTGTTTCCAGAGTAACATGTTCAATTCTAAATTATCTGGATTATGCAGCAATTTTTTGCCAGGTGTTTTCCAGATCTGCATATCCAGTGCCAAGTCAAATAACAGTGCTTTCTGCACCCTGATTTATATGAGAAAATTGTGCTTTGGAAGCCCCTATTCTTAGAAGCAATGACCAAGGAAAGGTTTAGACCAGGGGTCGGGAACCTTTTTGACTAAGAGAGCCATGAAAGCAAAAAAATTGGAAATTTATTTCAGTGAGAGCCATATAATATATTTTAAAAGTGAATTCAACTAAATGTCAATAGGGACAATGGGATATTGAGAGAATCCCTGTCTTTGTGCTGTTTAATTTGTTGCTGCTGTAGCAGCTTCCTTGCTCCAAAGTGATATTTGTCTTTGAGTTGGTGATTTCCATCATAGCATTGGTAATGATTCTTTCTTTCTTTCTTTCTTTCTTTCTTTCTTTCTTTCTTTCTTTCTTTCTTTCTTTCTTTCTTTCTTTCTTCTTCTTCTTCTTCTTCTTCTTCTTCTTCTTCTTTCTTTCTTTCTTTCTTTCTTTCTTTCTTTCTTTCTTTCTTTCTTTCTTTCTCTCTGCAAACCAATCCCCACCGTGGCTCCTTTCTCCCTCGCCCAGCCCTCTTCCAAGGCGTCAAGTGCGGGGAACCGCACCAAGCGAGGTAGGTGGGTGGGTTGCTGAAGAAGCCCCGGAGCCCCGCCGCCAACCTGCGTCTCCTGCTGGGAAGGAGCCTCTGTCGCTGTCTCTCGCGGGGTTCCAGCCACCCGACTGAGTCCCCGACCGCGGCACCGGCAGGGTTAACGCGCATGGGAGGGAAGGAGAGAGCGCGCTACCGCCGCCGCTGCTACTTTCGCTGCTCCAATATTTCTTTGGTGGGCCTGCGCAGGAGGGACCGCTGAGCAGAGGCACCCGGCGAGCGGGGTGAGAGGCGTGGGGATGCCAGAAGTGGCGGCGGCGGCGACAGGCTCCTGCCCGCGTCTCCCACCCGCCTCTTGCCTTAAGCTGCCGGGCGCCTCTGCTCCATGGTCCCTCCCGCGCGCGCCCACCAAAGAAATATCGGAGCGGTGAAAGCAGCAGTGGCGGCGGTAGCGCTCTCTCTCCTCTCCCATACGCATTAACCCTGCCGGTGCCGCGGTCAGGGACTCAGTAGGGTGGCTGGAGCCCCGCGAGAGACAGCGACAGAGGCTCCTTCCCAGCAGGAGATGCAGGTTGGTGGCGGGGCTCCGGGGCTTCTTCAGCCGCTTGGCTGGAGAACGGCGGGGATGTGGCCATGGCTGTTTTTTAGCTCCCCCCGTCCCGGCTGAACGCCGCCATTTGGGTTATTTTTCCCTCTGTGCATGCGCGCGCATGCACAGAGGGAAAAATAACCCAAATGATTGTGGTCAGCCGGGACGGGAAAGCGGTGATTGTGTTCAGCCGGGACGGGAAAGCGGGCAGGAGAAGCTCCGCGCCGCAACCACCGCCAGTTCCATCGGCTATACGCCGAAGGACTGGCCCGGGCGAACTGGGAGGATTTCATCCTTGCTGCGAGCCATATGCGATCATCAAAAGAGCCACATCTGGCTCGCGAGCCATAGGTTCCCGACCCCTGGTTTAGACTTAGGTTTAGAATGTAAAGATTTAGTCTTACCAGATCTGAGGGCTGGAAATTTCAGAGATGATAGATAGATAGACAGATAGACAGATAGACAGATAGACAGACAGACAGACAGACAGACAGACAGACAGACAGACAGACAGACAGACAGACAGACAGACAGACAGATAGATAGAATTCTTTATTGGCCAAGTGTGATTGGACACACAAGGAATTTGTCTTTGGTGCATATGCTCTCAGTGTACATAAAAGAAAAGATACATTTGTCAAGAATCATGAGGTACAACACTTAATGTTTGTCATAGGGTAAAATAAGCAATCAGGAAACAATCAATATTAATATAAATCGTAAAGATACAAGTTACAGTCATACAGTCATAAGTGGGAGGAGATGGGTGATAGGAACGATGAGAAGACTAATAGTAATAGTAATGCAGCCTTAGTGAATAGTTTGACAGTGGTGAGGGAATTATTTGTTTAGCAGAGTGATGGCGTTCGGGAAAAAACTGTTCAGAGTTGGAGAAATGATCAGGAGATCAATCAAAAATATGATTTTGTTGTTGTTGTTGACATGGACAACATTGGCTAATCATTGGTCCCCTACCTTCCATGTTTTTCTTCCTGATCTACATCCCCTGTCCAGACACCATTATTGAGTTTGTTTCATCACACTCTATTCCCATGCATTGTGTTGGTCCCTGTTTTTTTTCTCCTGTTATCCCTCATAGAAGAGACATACTGATCTATCCCTCATAGAAGATTCTACTTTAATTGGAGATGGGATTTCCATTTAAATTTGGTACATAACTGAGGAATAGGCCATTTAAGTTCCTCACTCGGTTGTTGAATTGCATACTTTGATTGAGATCAACTGAGGCTGTTGACTTACTGCGGGCATCATACATTAAAAAAAAGGGAAGGAAGGAAGGTACTTGCACCTGGACGTCTCCAAGACTATCTTCAAAACAAGCATAGCAAAATAGCAAAACCAGACTCGCAGTTTTGGACAACAGTGCTAAATCATCAGATACTCTGTTGGCAAATAAAAAGCTATTAGCCTACCCCAAACTGTAATGAGATCATGATTAATAAATGTCTTTCAAAGGTCTAGATCAAAGTCAAGGCTTTCTAGTGATAAATGTAAACAGGACGCATTTTGCCAAAAGCTCCATGTCGCAGCTACGGGGCTGCCCTGATTGATCTGTTCATTACTTTAATAAATAATTTATCACCTCCAAGAGGACAATTCATTATGGAGATAGGATGAACAGGTAATTCTCTAATTCTACAACTTTACGTACTTGAAGCTGCCAAGCTTCTCTCTCTCTCTCTCTCTCTCTCTCTCTCTCTCTCTCTCTCTCTCTCTGATTTTCTTTTTAAAAACCTTTGCCCTTCTGTTTTCCTGCATTATCTGATGCACTGAGGAGACAGCAATAGGATTACCTTATAGAAAATTACTCTATTTTCCTGAAGTACTTAGCTATAAGGCAGAGGCAGAAGGCTGCATTTAAAATGCTATCCCGTGGTCCGTGAATCAGCAGAAAAGGGAAAAAAGATTAATAAATGAAACTGCGCTGACTTTGATCCCTTTTCTGCCTCAATAAATAAGGCTAGAGAACAGCACTCTTTTTCCTATTTTCATGCGGGAAAAAAACTTTGTGAATTCCCCTGGTTTTGTTCTGTCTCCTGCTAAGTGTCACTTGCCGAAGGCAAAACAACCACCGATCATTCTCCTAATGTGATGGGGCTGGGATAGGCTACTCTAGATGGATCCTCAGAAGGTCTGGTTTAGCTACTTATCAAATGATACAACTAACAGAGCACAGGTGTGGAGCCCCCAAAAATGGGTCATTAAACCAATGTGCTACTCAGAAAACAACAGCAGGATTTAGCTAGCTATGACTTAAATCCTTGAAATCAATGGAGTGGTAAGTTAGCAAATAACTGTTGCACCCCTTTGCTAGACTTCCTAGATAAAAATCCACAGCTGGTGAGAGGGGTATGTTGAGACTGATCTCCGAGAGGCTGAAGAATACGAAACTATTCCAATAGAATTGCCTGCAGCAATGCAAGCTGTCATGGGATGATTGTTTCCACAAAATTATCCTAATATTTTAGGTACATCCATACTTTTGGTACTGCTCCCCAATCAGTGCCATGCCTCCACTCTGACATTACCCCCTGTGTTGGGTTGATTTATTTTGTGTTCAGCTGAAATGCAAGAGAAATAAGAAACTTCCATTGCTGAGCACAAGGGACACTGAACTCCAAGGAGGCTGCAGTAAGACAATTTTTCATTGGAAGAAGCTCTTGTTTTGTTCCGAATCCTGGGTTTCTGTCAATGATTCCCAGCTGAGACACTTCATCGCAGCAGCTGCGCAACTCGTAATGTCCAGGTGTTTTTCTTTTCATTTTAGCAATAGCATTTTAGACTTATATACTGCTTCACAGTCCTTTACAGTCCTCTCTAAGCAGTTTACAGAGTCAGCATATTGCCCTCAACAATCTGGGTCCTTAGGATGGAAGGCTGAATCAACCTTGAGCCTGTGAGAATCAAACTGCTGGCAGTCAGCAGAATTATCCTGCAATGCTGCATTCTAACCACTGCATCACCACAGCTCTTTTACTTTGCACAACAACCTCCTAATGTTGAATAAAGGCAATGGTGGTGGTAGAGGTGTTTTACACAGAACTTCCAATTTTTTCTAACCACTTTTGGATATCTGAATGCCTTCTCTGTTGCTTTCTGGAATTGTTTCTTCCTCAGCAGAATTTCAAACAGCTCTGAGTTTACTTCCTTTAAATGAGCCTTGAAGATCTGATTTTTTTCCCTCCTAGGCTTCTCTGCCTGTGGGGGAATGAGATGGCTATGTCTGTCCAAACGGGATTATATGGCTGACGTTTAGCAGTCCCTCCCACCTCCACCTTTGTTATAGCTGTCCTTTATTTATTTATTTATTTTAAAATTGACCTATTGTTGGATTGCATTTTTATTTCTACACCATTGTTATGAGTTTGGCAGCCATATAAAATGAATAACTAGGTAAATACTGTGATTTCCAAATATTAAATGTATTTACTGTTTGCTTTTATATAACTGTTTCTATGGTTTACTTACTTTGTTAATTAAACCTATAGCTGTGTAGGAAGTTAGTACCCACCCCCTCCTAGAAAAATGAAATATCCTAGGAAATATTGAAAAAGGAAAGAATATGTTTCCCTGAATGAGGAAAAGAGAAACAGGTTTTAAATAATAAGCAGCTTCCTGAAGCTCCCTGCCCCCACCCTTTGCCAATGGGCCATTAAGGACTGGGCCCAGCTCACACATTCCTCCCACCTAGCCTGGAGGTCTTCTACATAACAAAGAATTATCTCCTTCAGTCATACCCATATTAGGATTTGCCCAAGGCCCTTTCATTCAGCCAAGCCTGGGACAGACAAAAGCCTATAGAGTTGCCACTGCATGGCCTTCTGGGAGCCTGACCACCAATCAGTGCATTATATACACAGGAACAGGAAACTAAGAGGTGGGACCCAACAGAGAGTATAAAACAAGGAACTCAGCATCTCTTCTTCCCTTTTTTCTCTTCACCCACATCTGGAAGCATGTATTCTACCTTTTCTGTACAGGGGCCTATGCCATGTGCTCCTGTCCACCATATTAAACCTTCTTTCCAAGCAACTTCCATGAATCTAGTGTCTTTTTCCCCACTTGGAACTGAACCCAGAAGGATATTCCTTACAACAGCTGGAACAAAGAAATGAAAATAATTAATTGACAGAAGTTTGCATTAAATTACTTATTGGCCAAGAGTTATCTACCCCAAGAAGTAGGATAGAGCAGACATGTGACAAACTAGCCGTATTGATTTTTATTGCCATTTAGATTAGGCATTTATTCATTTGTTTTATTTGATCATCTATGCCATTAAATAGGTATGGGTGAGAACTGCCATATTGTTTGAAACAAGTTCATTGCTTATCTACTTGAAAGGGAAAAAATGCTTTTATATCATTATAACAGCAAGATTTGTAGGCAGTTATCAACAGATAATAATTTAAAACTCTTTAAATTGTTAATTCATTTTAAACCAACTTTTTTCTCCAATCTTCAACAGAAAAATATTTTACTGGAATTCAGAATAGATAATAAGATACATATGGGAAAAGGTGAAAGCATACAAGTGAGGCAGCCCTCTCTTAACATGGTATTTCTGGTATCTCAGAAATTCTGTGTCCAACACCTGTGGAAGACAAAAGAGAATCAGACAAAAGAGAGAATATGGTTAGTTTCCCTGAGAATACTTAATAGGAAGATTCCTAAGATTTTCCATCGATATTCCTCAGTTTTGCCTGATAATTTTTAATTTTCTTCATTTGTTGGTTACTTTAGGGGAGAAAAAGTAAAAGGAATATCTCTAGGCTATCAAAATTCAATGAACATGCAACGAAGGATAGAAAAATAACAATTGCCTAGTTATATATAGGAAGTAAAGAAGGTTGCAGAGAATGTTCACATTGAATACCACTGTTTTTAAACATAGACATGTTTCCCTATCTACTATGTATGTGATCTATAACCTTATCTATAATGGGTTTATAGTCATTATGGACCCTGTGTGGCATACATACCTGACTTCATAAATCAGTCTGAAACAATAGCAATAATTACAATCATAAAATATAAAGCAATACCATAAAATAAGATATCTATTATACAACAAGGAACCCTCACATTAAGTGAAAAGTTCCTAACTCCCCCCTCCCCAGAATGAAATATAACTCTTTTTCTTCCTCCTCCTTTCTTTGATCCTTGCAGATTTGTTCTTGGGTGACAAAATGCTTAGGAATAGTATGAAATATGAAGTTGAGGCAGCTAGAGAAATTGCATCCATATTACATGACTGAGGAAGCAAGATCATTATGAACGAAATGAATATAAGGCTCTGCTTGCACTTTCCAAAAAGGATACTGGACCCCTCCAACAAAGATAAATGTGACTTTATTGAAGAGAAGTTGGCTTGTTGTCATAATAGTGCCTGGAAAAGGGATGCTATTAGATTATTTGCAGGCTATTTGGTAAGTGAAGCAGATAGCTATAAGTGCTGGTGGAGGCCATAGAAAGAGATGGGAGAAAGGGAGCTGAAGAGCTTTTCTTCAAGATATTGGAGCGACAACAACATTAATGGGTTTTGGTATACCCATAGATTTACTATCCCCTTTAGTATATCTATAGCTTGTATTGTTGTATAGTTATTTTCTATCTTTTTCTATTGCTTTTCTATTGTTTTTATACATACGCTTTAGTATTACTTTACTTTTTTAATATTATTTTTAACTGCGGTGAGCTGCCCAGAGACATATTTTTGACAGGGGCAACTGTATAAATTGAAATAATAAACACATAAATAAATAAATGGCAACAAGAGGTCTATAATGTAAAGTTCGCTGAGCCAAGATGGAAAAGAATTTTGTCACCTATGCAGAAAAGAGAGATTCATGATATTCATATCAGCATTCATTAAGTAATTTTAGCAAACAGGTGTGCAACCTTTACTCAGTAAGACTAATAAGTATGAAATGTAAGAAAATACTTAGGAGGAAAGAAAGTAAGAGATGGAGGGGGCAGTCTAGAAACACAAAATATAAATAAAATAAAAACATTAGTTTTACTCTTGTACTAGTGGATTCCTATCCATGAAATCCACATTTTCTACATTGTTGTAGAAAATCTTCAGTAGGGGAGATTTTGTATTGGGTGTGCCTGCATACTGATGTGGGGTGTGTGTGTATGATAATTGACTGTGTTTTATTCCAGTTTCTGAGGATAAAGGAACAGTTTTTTCAAAGTCCATTTCTTATTTTTTGTACTTCAAAATATTGCAGCCTCAGAATTATTATGGAATTATATGTGTTTCCAGAGGAAAGAGTACTGATGTTGGAAATTTCAGTGGCTATTCTATCTCCTGACATCAGGAGAAAATACTTTACTGGGGGCATAGTTCTCCACTGCCTACTCCCCCAAATTTTTGATTTTATATATCATGATGTAGATATGGCTCCAGTGGGTTAAATGATGTAAATGTGGGGCCAGTGGTTAGGCATGTTCACTGAATGCATGCAGATAAATATTTTGCAAACACATCTTATAGATGTTTTTTTTCTCAAAAGGTCCAGGCTTAATTTTTTTTTTAAAGTAACCATTCTCTGGATTGTGTGGCACTGCATTAAAAGGTGTTTCTCCACCAAATTATGAAGTTCTGGCCTTGTAGAGAAATTAGATCATTATAATGAGATTCTAATGCAAACAGTGGAAGTTTCTAATTCTCCCTCTTGCAGAATATTAGCTCAGGCACATGCCAAGCGTTTGAGAATGTAAATGTTCAAGTAGTCTAGTTCCAAGAAATTAGTCACTGGGGGGAATCATTCAAACAACCTCATGAGCCTGAAACATTGATACTGCCACCAATTAGGCTTCCTCCCCCTAGGTGCTCTGTAAATTTAAGGGAATTACATTAACAATTCCGAAGTGTTTGTCAATGTTGTGAAATGCAAGAGAGGACTATACCTCATTGTGTTTGGATTGCAATATACAAAGGCCTCTGAGGATTGAACATTGTGGAAAAGGAGGAATAGTTGGGAGCCCCAAATGTGGTGCTTTGTACCAGGCCCACTCACCTTGTTGAGTTGCTTTTCAGCAGCTCTTCTGACTTGTCCAATAGCAGGAAGAAATTTTAGGTTTTGTTTTCTTTTTGTATTTCTCAGTATAAAACTATCGTGAAATGGAAGGACAGCTAAAACTTCAAGAATATAAAGCAAGCATAAACTGTTGTGGTATAATAGGCTCCAAGTACATATATATACATACATGCATGCATGCATGCATGCATGCATACATACATACATACATACATACATACATACATACATATGTGTATGTGTCTTCAACACAGATTCAGTTCCTAATAACTTTCTAGACTAGCCCCAGCAGTTTTCATGGCAAGGTTTTCAAAGTAGTTTGCCCTTGCCTTTTTCCTAGGGCTGAGAGAATGTTGCTGGCCCAAAGTAGCATGCTTTGTATCTAAGGCAGGCCTTGTTTCAAAATCACACTGGCCAAATAGATTCAAAGCAACTGATGTTAATTTTGGCATCCTCTAATACAGGGGTCAGCAACCCGCGGCTCTGGAGCCACATGTGGCTCTTTCATCCCTCTGCTGCGGCTCCCTGTTGCTCAAAATATGCATCACAACCACCAATGTGTGATACCTGCTGGCACATGATTTATTGAGCTTTTCGACCCCCAACCATGGATAAATCCAAGAAAAGAAAAGTTTCAGAAGAAAACAGACCGTTTAATTCAACTACATATGCTAGTTCTGTGGCCACTTAGAAAATAGTCAGGTACGGGAAGGGTTTTGTGGCTCCCGGTGTTTTCTTTTCTGTGGGAAACAGGTCCAAATGGCTCTTTGAGTGTTTAAGGTTGCCGACTTCTGCTCTAGTAAAACACTGAATAGAATTGCAGATTGTATTTTATTTATTTAAAATATTTGCATAGCCGCCCACCTTAAAACCCATTCTAACTCTGGTTTTATATGTATGAAGCAAGTTATATCAGTACAGACAACAAAGAAAAGCAAATCCTTTGCTCCTGGTTGCTTTTGCTTAAATCTGCTCCCTTAGCAACGTCTCAGATTCTGGCATATCACTATGAGAAGAAATTAGCATGTCTTTAATATGACCTTCTGTCACTGAAAAGTATGTATACCTTTCCAAATCACAGCCAAGATATTCAGAAATACAATCTCTTATCAGTGCCTCCGATGGAGGTGAGGTCAAAATGCTACTTTTGAAAGGGCAATAGAGTAATCATGTCTAGTACTGAATTTTACAGTCATCTTTTAAAAAAAAGATTTTAAGAATTACATGATGAGGCAAAACCGATATGTTATTCTCTCTGCTCTAAAAATAGTTGTACCCGTTGGATTTATTTATAATGATGAAAGGAATTTTAATTTTTTAAAAAAAACATGTGCGGAAAAAGGATATAGAAGATGGCTATCATTTTTCGTTGCATGTCTAGTTACAATTTAAAAACAATCCAAAGGAAAATAATGACTATGTAAGAGAGCTTTCATCTTTCTTTCCTTCAGCAGCTCAGTCTCTTCCTCCACTCACCTGCAGGTCAGCCATTCAAAGCATCATTCATACAAAGTTAACTTGAAAAGTTTGGAAGGTGGGATGAAAAATGTCCTTTGACAAAGATGAAAATAGCAACAACCATGGTATACAGATGCAGTTTGTTAGGCACATGTTATTGGTCCGCTGAGAGCCAGTTCAGTGACATGATAATATATGATTCCAAGGGTAATGGGTAGAAAGTATTTTCCACAAAGGTTAAAGAATTGCCATTGCTCATGATTGCTTGAATTATTTCAGAACAAAGTCAGTCCAGGATATTTACGGGAAATATGTTGCATCAACGCTATTCAGTATTTCCATCTCTCTTGGGTTTTTGAGTCTGAATGAAAATATGATTCTGCCTTATATTAAGCACGAGTTGCAATAGTGTTTATCAGGCATAATATAAATTGTCAATATATGACAAGAGAAAGGGCCATGAACCCCTCAACTTGCAGGATATAGGCCCATTGATCTATTATATATTTATTCAATATGTGTGCAATTTATACTGTAACACCAAGGTTTTGTCCCCTCCCCATTTAAAGACTTAATAACTTATTTCTGAATTTTGTTTCTCCTTTCACTGAAAGCCATTTTCCACTTCTTAAAATGTCTCTTGACTTTTTTTTACACTTAAAAGAGTTTTGTTTTGTATTTTAAATAGGCCATTGGTATACACTGGTGGTTTGGTTTCAAAAGTTCTTAATTTGGGAAATCTGTGCTCTAGCATTATGTGTGAGCATTATGTGTGAACTGGACCAATTTGTATTTGGGCAGAATCATATTTTTCAGTATTGACCAAAGGCCATGACCTCAGTTTTTGTTTCTGATAGCTCCTCATTTTTAATACCACGTCGGAGCCATGGTGCTGGAAATAACAGCATCTGTTGAATTTGAGTGATCTAGATGAGAATTTTGATAAATGTAAGAAAACAACCTGAGGTTTAAATAATTTGAAGAATTAGAACTAGAATACGTGTATCCCTATTTAGAGGTTAGATACATTGAAAAATTGGGTGTTGTCCCTTCTTGATCTAGAATGATCAATCTCCAGGGAACTGTCTTTCCAGCAAGGTCAATTCTTCACTGCTCCAGAGAATTTCCCCTGCATTTTATCTCTGTCAATTATCATTCAATTTTATAAAACAGAATGCACTTTAGAATTTATGTTAAGAAAAAAATGTGAAATTCTTAGTTTCTTTAGCTTGAAGATGATCTGTATCAGTATTTTATCTCATATTAAAGAATCATCTTTGCAGTCACCTACGTCAGCAACCTAGCTAACTAACTGACCCTTATTTGAGCCGAGGTGGCGCAGTGGTTAGAGTGCAGATACTTCATCTGACTGCTAGCTGCAGTTCAGCTGTTCAAATCTCACCGGCTCAAGGTTGACTCAGCCTTCTATCCTTCTGAGGTCGGTAAAATGAGGACCCAGATTGTTGGGGGCAATATGCTGACTCTGTAAACCGCTTAGAGAGGGCTGTAAAGCACTATGAAGCGGTATATAAGTCTAAGTGCTATTGCTATTGCTATTATTCTTCCTGAATTTCCTCATCAAAATCCTACTGAAAGATATTACAATAAAATGCCACCATTGGGTTTTTTATGCTACTGTCATTACTAAGAAGGAATCCTGTCTTTTACAATATTTTAGAGAACAAAACTTTCTCTCAGAGACATTTTATGCCCACCCATGATGAGAAGACACTACGTTAATGACTGAGAACTAACTTACAGTAAATGAATTCATGCCTATAGGGCCAGATGAATTACACCCAGGTACTGAAGAAACTGGCAAAAGTAATAAAAATAATCTCTGTGAACTTCTGGAAAACCGGCAAGATTCCAAAAGACCGAATTAAAAGAAACATCCCTATCTTGGAAAAAAGGAATACCGGGGACTCAGGAAGTTACAACCTTGCCAACTTAATATCTATCTACCCAAAATACTTTGAGCTACTCCTGCAGTGAGTCCTGGGTTGAACTTTAGGCCCTGTGAGGTCACTTCCAATTCTACAATTTTATGAAACAGGATGAAAAATTTCAAAGGATATTTTGTGTCTAATTATACTTCAAGTAAAGCCAATTGGAGTTACTAATTTCCCCATGAGTAATACAAATTCTACAAGTTCACATGTCTTTATGTAAATTAGGATAATTAACTCTTAGCATTGTGACACAGGTGAATAAGCGCAGTTACTTTGAAATTTGGAAGAATTTGCCAATCTAAGAAATCTCTTAAGTACATCTTATGCTGAAAGGAATAAATTGGCAGGTTGATGTATGCAGGCCACATATGTACATGCACAAATTACTAGGAATTTGTTCTTTACATGTTGTACGCCGCCCTGAGTCCCCAGGGAGTAGGGCGGCATATAAGAACACTAAATGTTCGCATTTTTCCGTTCTTATTGCGTCCGCTGACTCCCGCCCAGCCGCCCTGTTTAGGGTGACCCGCACCCTTCTGGCTAAGGAGGAAGGCGGAGATCCCTTGCAGGGTAGAGCTGAGGAATTTTCTCGGTTTCTGGCGGATAAAGTCATTCAGATTCGGACAGACCTGGACTCCGATTGGGCAGTACAGGCCGAGATGACCGGGGCAGGTCTTAGTCCGGTTATCTGGGATAGGTTTGAACCGGTGACTCCTGAGGATGTAGACAAGGCCATAGGAGCGATGAGCTCCGCCACCTGTTTATTGGACCCGTGCCCCTCCTGGCTGGTTTCGGCCACCAGGGAGGTGTCACGCGGCTGGCTCCAGGCGTTGGTCAACGCTTCTTTGAGAGAGGGGTCCGTCCCGCAGCCCTTAAAAGCTGCGGTGGTGAGACCCCTCCTCAAGAAGTCTTCCCTGGACCCAGCGGATTTAAAGAACTTCCGTCCAGTCTCCAACCTTCCCTTCGCGGGGAAGGTTGTTGAGAAAGTGGTGGCGCTCCAGCTCCTACGGCTGTTGGATGACACGGATTTTCTGGATCCCTTTCAATCAGGTTTCAGGCGCGGCTACAGTACGGAAACGGCTTTGGTCACCCTGATGGATGATCTCTGGCGAGCCCGGGATGGAGGTTATTCCTCTATCCTGGTGCTACTTGACCTCTCAGCGGCCTTCGATACCATTGACCATGGTATCCTTCTGCGTCGTCTCGGAGAGGTGGGGGTGGGCAGCACTGTTTTGCAGTGGTTCTCCTCCTTCCTCTCTGACAGGACGCAGTCGGTGTTGACAGGGGGGCAGAGGTCGAGCCCTAGGCCCCTACTATGTGGGGTGCCTCAGGGCTCGGTCCTCTCGCCCATCCTGTTTAACATCTACATGAAGCCACTGGGTGAGATCATCCGACGACACGGGGTGAGGTATCAGCGATATGCTGATGATACCCAGTTGTACATCTCCACCCCGTCTCAATTCGGGGAAGCCGTAGACGTAATGGGCCGCTGCCTGGATGATGTTAGGGTCTGGATGGGGAAGAACCGGCTAAAACTTAACCCTGACAAGATTGAGTGGTTATGGATATTGCCCCCTAAGGACGTGACCAACTGTCCCTCCTTGGTTCTTGGGGGAGAGAAATTAGCTCCCTCAGAACGGGTCCGCAATTTGGGTGTCCTCCTAGATCCACAGCTAAAATTGGAGCAACATCTTTCAGCTGTGGCTAGGGGGACCTTTGCACAAGTACGTCTCGTGCACCAATTGCGACCCTACTTGGAGAGGGAGGCACTTCTCACAGTCACTCATGCCCTCATCACCTCACGGCTGGACTACTGCAATGCGCTCTACATGGGGCTACCCTTGAAGAGTGTCCGGCGACTGCAACTGGTGCAAAATGCAGCTGCGCGAGCTGTGGTGGGTGCACCCAGATGCACCCACGTAACACCAATTCTCCGCCAGCTGCATTGGTTGCCCATTAGTCTCCGGATCCAATTCAAGGTGTTGGTCGTTACTTTTAAAGCCCTACATGGCTCAGGGCCAGGTTACCTTCGGGACTGCATCCTGCCGCATACCTCCCTACAACCGGTCAGGGCCCACAGAGTCGGCCTCCTCTAGGTCCCATCGACCAAACAATGTCGGTTGGCGGGGCCGAGGGGGAGGGCCTTCTCTGTGGGAGCTCCCTCCCTGTGGAACCAGCTTCCCCCGGAGATCAGGACTATCCCCACCCTGCTGGCCTTCCGTAAAGCAATAAAAACTTGGCTCTTCCGGCAGGCGGGGTGAAAGCGAGACGATACTCTTTTAATTTTTATATGTTATATGTTTTTAACTATTGTATTTTATTGCATTTGTACTGTCGAAATGGATCTGAATATGTTGTGAGCCGCCCAGAGTCCCTAGGGAGTTGGGCGGCATACAAATCCATTAAATTAAATTAAATTAAATTAAATTAAATTAAATTAAATTAAATTAAATTAAATTAAATTAAATTAAATTAAATTAAATTAAATTAAATTAAATTAAATTAAATTAAATTAAATTAAATTAAATTAAATTAAATTAAATTAAATTAAATTAAATTAAATTAAATTAAATTAAATTAAATTAAATTAATTAATTAAAGATATTGCTATTACACAGGTTCAGCAAAAGTCATAATATACATAATGCCTGGTGCTATAATTATAAAGTGGAATCAACAACCACAACCAATAACTGTTCTTTCTTTCCTTAGACATGAAGTTCTGAATAGATGTTGCACATTACTAAGAAGTAAACAAAAGGTGTAATCTAAATCTCATTGTTTTAATGAAGGAATGATCCTTACGCATTTGCCTGGCTTCTTGAAGTATTATGCAAAAATTCTGGAAGCTCCATGCCAAATATTCAAGGCTACTACAGGAGCCAGAAAATTACAGTTTTGATACTCAGTGCATTATGTGATCCCCTAACCCAGGGGTAGGCAAAGTTGGCTCTTCTATGACTCATGGACTTCAACTCCCAGAATTTCTGAGCCAATCATGCTAGCTTAGGAATTCTGGGAGTTGAAGTCCACGAGTCATAGAAGAGCCAACTTTGCCTACCCCTGCCCTAACCCAACTCCATGACCAGAGAATCCTTCCATTCCCTTGATTAGCAGTATCATTCTCCAGCTGTTCTCCAGGTTTCCTCCAGGTCTTTTTGAATAACAGGGATATTAATTCTTAAAAGTAAAATAATCTCCCTCTTTGTAAGCCTTTTGCAATAAAGCTACTTTAGCTGAAAGCATTAATTTTTAAACTTCACTTATATGTAGAAAAATTGTGTGTGTGTGGAAGATATATATATATCTTCCACACACACACAATATATACACATATATACAGTGGAGGGTTCTCAAAATTTTTACTACCACTCTGTGGGCGTGGCTAATTTTGTGGGTGTGGCTTGATGGTCATGTGACTGGGTGGGAGTGGCTTGCCGGCCATGTGACTGGGTGGGAGTGGCTTGCCGGCCATGTGACCGGGTGGGAGTGGCTTTGCAGTCATGTGACTGGGTGGGGGTTGCTTGGTGATCATGTGACTGGGGGGGTCATGTGACTGGGTGGGCGTGGCCAACTTGACGTCACTCACGTCAAGGGTTAGGGTTAGGGTGCCTGGCCTCTCCTCGCCTCAAAGGCCTCAATGAGATACAATTTCCCTATCTATTTACTACTACTGAACATCCAAAATATACTATTTAATCCTATGTAATGTGTACATACATATTACATACAGGCACACAAAAATATACATTATCTACTATATATACTGTATGTGTATGTACACACACACACACACACACACACACACACCTCTTCTAAAACTATACACATTCAACCTTACCTACTGCATTTGGAAAAACGCACTCAGAGTCCACTTTAACTTTTTAAAAATCAAGGAAATTTCTTTCAAAGTTTAGCTACACTTTGATTTATGAAGGATCTGGATATTTTTGTTGCATTTTCTGTACCATTTCCTGGAATTCTTTTATTTAAAAATCCAGATTTTCATCAAATGTTTATCTCTGTGGAAAACTGTAACTTATGCTACACAATGTTGATAGATTCTTGGAGAGGAGGTATCACCCTCCCATTCTCTACGGATGGTATGGATATGACAGGATTTTAGAGAACCTTCCTGCTAGCAAATGTGCTGCTTTTTGCAGTGAGAGCAGAGATCATAATGAAGTATCAGAAAACAAGTTAGTATTTCTCTGCCCTGCAGATCTCTTGTTCCGATGTCCAGGAAGTATTGTTTCACTTGTATGTTGGATGGGGATCTTTGAGACCAAAGATATAGGAATAGGAATTATATGCTTCTTTTTGCAAGATGCATTATTTACAACAAAATAAAGCTATAACAATAACAAGTATGCCTCTAGAGCAGTGTTTCCCAACCTTGGCAAGTTGAAGGTGTGTGGACTTCAACTCCCAGAATTCCCCAGCCAGCGAATGCTGGCTGGGGAATTCTGGGAGCTGAAGTCCAGACATCTTCAACTTGCCAAGGTTGGGAAACACTGCTCTAGAGTATTGGTTTAACAGACCCTTAGTTTAGTGACTTCAGATGCAGCAGACAAAATCTGCCTATGGAATTTATGCTTCTGCATAAAAATCCCTTATACCATTGGCTAAAAATTAAAAATTAACTTAAGAAAAATCCCACTTACCATTTGAATTTAACAGACATTTTGTTTTAACAGACACGTCTTCTCCCCATTAGTCCATTAAACTGATATCTTACTACAACTTCCAGCCAGTTGTGCTCCCTAAAAGAAACAATTGCACCCCCATTGCCAGCCTTCCTTCCTTCCTTCCTTTCCTTCCTTCCTCTTTTTCCTTCTTTTCCTTTCTCCCACCTTCCTTTTCTTTTCATCTCCTTCCTTCCTCTTTTTCCTTCTTTTCCTTTCTCCCACCTTCCTTTTCATCTCCTCCCTCCCTCCTTCATCTTTCTTTTTCCTTCTTTCCCTTTCTCCCACCTTCCTTTTCTTTTCACCTCCTTCCTTCCTTCCTC
Source organism: Diadophis punctatus similis (assembly GCA_023053685.1). Lineage (NCBI taxonomy): Eukaryota > Metazoa > Chordata > Lepidosauria > Squamata > Dipsadidae > Diadophis > Diadophis punctatus. The sequence continues at coordinate 127,228,302 of JALIGW010000003.1, forward strand.
TTTTTCCTTCTTTTCCTTTCTCCCACCTTCCTTTTCTTTTCACCTCCTTCCTTTTTCCTTCCCCCAATCATTAGGTAATTTTGACAGCCAATATTTGCAGGATCTTCCCTCCAAACCAGGGGTCTCTAACCTTGGCAACTTTAAGACTTGTGGACTTCAACTCCCAGAATTCCTCAGCTTTGCTGGCTGAGGAATTCTGGGAGTTGAAGTCCACAAGTCTTAAAGCTGCCAAAGTTGGAGACCCCTGCTCCAAACGAAGCAAGAAGGGGAGAGGAGCCCCCCCCAGGTTTATCCAGGAGAGGGGGAGACAATCGCAAGGCTGAGCTGGACTCCAATTCAGGGAAGGCAGAACAGGTGATGATGGGAACTGCGCACTCTCCCCGCAAGGCAAGTGGAGCCCAGAGGCGCCCGGGGACCCCTCTTCGCCTGCAGGCGTTCCCCCCGTCCTCCAAGCCCCTCGCCTGCAGCCAGCACCACCCCGGCCAGGTGGGCCAGCAGCTGCGGCAGCCACGGGAGCCCCAGCAGCACAGGCGGAGCTCCTGCTGGATCGCTCGTTCGCTCTGGACTGCTGGGGCAGGAAAGCTCCAGAGTTGGGGCCTCCCTTCCCTTTTCCCTTTCCTAAATTTCCTTTCCTTCCCTGCCGCCGGGGTAGTTCCATATCCCCAGTCCCATCCCCCCCACACCTCCTACGCCAGAAAAGCACAAGCGGCGGCAAGATAAGCGAGCGTCTCTGGCTTCCTCTCCACCCCCAGCCCTTCGCCCCAGCACCTACAGCGTCTTTGGAGGAATACGGCTTCGTCTGGAGCTGCTCCCCTGCTGTTTATCCCTGCTGCCCCCCGGGTGCGAGGGAGCAGGGCGGGCGAGAGGCAGCTGTATGTTCTGGCAGGGTGAGAGGGGGAGAATGGCTCATCTGGAGCTGCTCCCCTGCAGCTGAGGCCGTGGCTTGTCCCTGCTGCCCCCGGGTACGAGAGAGCTGCTCCAGATGAGCCATTCCCCCTCATTCCTGGCCTCTTTAAATCAAGGACTGCCCGCTACTGCTCTGGGGCTGGGGCGGGGGCGGGGCGGCACTGAGCGCCCTGGGTGATTTAAAGACACTGCGGCTGCTGCTTTTGGAAGTGCAAAGCCGCCAGGGAACCTGCGCCCCCCGAGCACCAGCGTGGAAGGGACCCCTTCCAAAGCCCGCGTCCTCCTCCTCATGCAAAGCGACCTGGCTTGCCGGCTCCTACTCCTGCTGCTGCCGCTGCCAAGAGAGGCGGCACCCAGGCCAGTCGCAACGCTTTTTGCCCTCTTTTCAGGCCGAAAAGCTGCCTAAATTTCAGGTTGGGGCATAGATGGATCGGAAAGGGGCGGTTGCAGTGCTTTATAAACTGGCCGCTGGCTGGCAGCAGAAAACAGTCCCAGCTTCCATCTTCGAAGGGCGCGTCCATGCCGTCTGCCCCCCCATGACTTAAGAGTTTGCCCGCCGGTGCGAAATCCCATGGGGGAGGTTTGCGGAGGGCCTGGAACCGCTCACATGGGATGGCAGGTCGGGAGTCCTTAGCTGGATGGCGGAGAGAAGCTAGCCAGCCAGAAGGGAGAGAAATAAAACCTTCTACCGGAGTCTTGGCCCCTACTCAAGGCGGAGCGGCAAGGAGAGGCAGGGGGTGGGGGTGGGCTGCAGCAAGCTCCAGGGATGGGGTGGGGGGGCCCTAGCACGACTGCGACTTACCTGTAGGCAGGAGAAGGCAGCTCAGTTGCGGCGCAGGGCAGGCACCACGTGGGAACTGGGAAGGCAGCTTAGGCGGTGAGGAGTGAGTGAGTGGGCGGAAACAAGATGTAGGCACATGCGCAGTGCCGGAATTTCGGCTTCTGCGCATGCGCAAAAGAAAACCCCCCGAAAAATTCAAAAAATATTCAAAACAAAAAACATGGCGGCGCCCAGGCACCGGCAACCGACTGCACCGGGCCTGTGACGTCACCAGCGGGCCGCTACCGGTGCGGTAGAGTGGACCGCACCGGTAGGAACCCACTACTGCATATATATAAAATCATTATCACTTTTCAACAAGAATTATCAAATAATCTCTATTCAAGCTTTGGGAGGCAATTTAGGTGACAAATAAAACACACACACCCAGACACAAAGGTTAAAGCCTGTTTGCCAACTTATAAAGCAAATTCAATCACTCTCCCTTGAACAAGCACTAGCTGGACTTTATTCTGGGCAATGTTCATTTCAGGTTGATTCTAATTACATGAAAAATGTCCAAACTTATTCCTTTAAGGATCCAATGAGCCTGTATTGAAGTTGTATTGAACACCTAAAAGGTGTTTAGTAGATGTGGATGTCACCTAAGTAGGTGGCAATTTAGCCAGCATTACAGAAGAAGGCTGAAAGCACACTTTCTCCATAGTGATGCTATGAATCAAGTCAAGGCCACTCTTTCGAAAAGAAGTTTCTTACTTTGGCAAAGTCATGTTGGTTGCTTCCAATGGCCTGAATCTCTATATCAAAGTAAAGCTTAGTTGCATTAATATTTAATTTAATTTAATAAACGCTCTTATAGGCCGCCCAATCCTGTGGGACTCAGGGCGGCGTACAACATGGATAAGAAACGTACAGTAAAAACAATTATCATAGTTTAAAAATTAAAAAGCATAATTAAAACATTATAACAACAACATTCATGGGGGGAGTCTGATCTTGTCTGCATAGTATTGGTATACTAGCTATTTGTTCAGCATTCAGTTTCCATTTCCCAGCCACGTTTTTCAAGCATAATTTACAACTAGAATTCTGCATTTAATTACTCTACTCTTCTGCTGCCCATTTGGTGATAAGAGCAGCCACTTGACATTCTAATCTTCATATATGATTCCCCCCCTCTACTTAATATTACTGTATGTAGCATGTATTTTCTACTTGTATATGCAGAGAATTAGTTTAATGTATATACCGTATTTTTCGGAGTATAAGACGCACCTTTTTACCCCCAAAAGAGGGTGAAAACTTGGGTGCATCTTATACACTGAATGCAGCCCTACCCACCCACCCACCTCCACCCTTTGGCCTCTGTCTTCCAGCAATTTACCTGTTTGCAGCAAGGAGGGAAGAGCCTGTAAAGCCAAGCAAGTCAGTAGCAGGTTCCCGACCTACAGCTGATTAGGTTTGCCATGTGGGAAAATGAAAGTGAAACTAACTGCAAAGAGGCAAAGAGCTGGGAGAGAGAGGCAGATTTTTATTTTTTGCTGAACTGGATGGAAGGGGGTAAGTGAATAACTATAAATGTCTGTAGAATGTTCAAATTATTAGACTTATTTTTTAAAGACTGCTTTATTATTGTTCTAGAGCCAGGGGTCTCCAACCTTGGCAACTTTAAGACTTGTGGACTTCAACTCCCAGAATTCCACAGCCAGCTTTGTTAGCTTTGCTGGCTGTGGAATTCTGGGAGTTGAAGTCCACAAGTCTTAAAGTTGCCAAGGTTGGAGATCCCTGTAAATCTAGACAACTTAACAAAATAAAGAAGCTTTTTAAAATAAATGCTTGCTCTGAAGAGGCCCAGTGCTATTGTATCTTCTTTTAAATAATAGAAAATAATGTATACTTCCAGAAATTTTAATTAATTTTAACAGCTCTGTACAAGTATAGTCTGAAATGTAACAGTGTCCTGTTTAGTATTAGAGTTTAGTTACCTTGGAGTAGATCTATTTAAATAATTGGGAGGGGTTAGTGTGACTACATTTAAGAAAACTTTCTTGCATAATGTACATTTCTCCAATTCTTTGCTATTTCTATGGGTCAGGCACACATGCACAGAAATAAACAGCAAACAGTGTATATCATCTGTGCTGTTTGCTGTTTGCTGTTTGGCAAATTGCTTGGAGGCAGAGGCCTTTTTTCCTTGTTTTCCTCCCCCAAAACTAAGGTGCGCCTTATACTCCGGTGCGTCTTATACTCCGAAAAATGCGGTATGCATTGTTTGATTTCTATACCACACATATGTCCTAATTTAGAGTTACGAAGTGGCCTACAGCGACTGAGAGCAATTTTCTATCGTGGTTTTCCAGACTAGTAAAGCATGTGATCTTCCATCATCTTCAACCACCACCAAAGCTCTGTTAGATAGCCAACATCTCATAACATACAGTATCTTCCTCTTTGTCTTTGGCAGTTTCCCCCAGATTTATCCTCTTCTGTTACATCTCCTTCACACTGCTCTCAACAACCTTTAACTAATGTAAACATTGTTCAACATAAGCAGGTTTGCCAGTCTGATTTTAATCATACCTCTCCAGCCCTATCTTAGCTGCCAAAATTTATCACCTTTCTTCCAGTTCTTCTTCCCAGAGTTTGTCTGTTGAGATAGGACTTCACTTCATGGCAGCAATGCTTCCTTCTCTCCTTTATGGGAAAACTTCCTGTAAGAAACTAAGCTATGTTCCACTTAACTCCTCTGATCAACTAATTGTCATAAAGTGTTTGAATTTCTGTATGGATGAAATGATTTTTTTTCTGGAAGTCATGGTTGAAGGCAAGTTAAATTGACCGTTAACTTGACAAAAAAGTAATTTTACTAAATTGTATTCTTAAATCCATGTAGGCATATTCCTACAACCTGCCTAGCTTTAAAAAACACTACCTTCAAAAAGATCTTCCAGTTGTATTGGGCTCAGTTCCTGTCATTCTCAGCTACCATACTTGGAGAACATTATGGAAACTATTATTCAGTGCAACTGAAGATTGGAGAGATGTCATTTCATTCAAACTCAGTCCAATAATAAGTATAGTCAAATTTGCCGGCAACCATTGTCTCTCAAAATCATAAATATGAATGCCATATAAAACACAATTCTCATAATTCTCCCCCCCCCCTCTCTCTCTGTCTTATTTTTGTTTTCTTCATTTGATTGGGTGAAGTGTAATGCAAATGGCTTTCTTTCCTAAAGAAAAAAAGTGGATAGTTTAATATTTGAAAATTAGTTGATGCTTTCCTTCGCTCTAAAAAGCACCTTACTTTGGCCCATGGGTGCAGTCCAGTAAAGGGAAAAAAAAGCAAAACTGTGAAAGTCAAGGTTTGTAATTGCCCCAAATTTATATCTGATTGTATCTTTATTCAATGCTGTTCTTATGAGATGCACTAAAGAATTATCAAGATTCTATGAGCATTGTTATTATTGAGCTTTTCTCTCCTGTTCCAGACATCCACACAGATACTTCTAATAACCACTTCTTTTTGGAGGTGCACTACGCTGATACACTAAAATATTTACAACAGACTAGACTGCTGTGACATAATCTGGTAAGCACCTTGGCAACTTCTAGGTTTCAGCCTGGATGATTGTTTAATGGGTAAAATTACATTAAGCAACAACAGAAATGGAAGCAAAAACTGTGCATAATTGATATAAATACCTATAAGAAAAAGTTTACTGCATTATTGTTAGGATTTCCTATTATTATTGGTTACTAGACAGTGATGTGTTAAATAGTTCACATTTGAAATTTGAAATTTGACAGCTCTCTGAAGTGTACAGGGATGAAGTTCTAAGTTGCCAAATAAAAATTAATTGTAAGGTATAGGTTATATAATTGAAATACGCTGTGATTGGGCTGGAAAAAAAACCTATTCCTTTCATATCTCCCTCTAATGAAGGAAACACATGCTGTCTTCTCTTTCATCATGAGTTTAATGCTAAAACAGTTGCCTTTATTATCAAGTTTTCAATTCTATCAACATAAATAGATCAGACTTGGCAGATTGGATTTGTACTGGGCTGATTCTTCTGTAAAAGGTCTACAAACTGCTATATGATTAAGGTTCCTTAAAGAACTCAGTCTTTGTCAGTTCCCATCTGAACTGATCAATATCACCAGGCCCAATGTGTGGAACAAAAGGCAGTTAGTTAACCTGCAGGTTTTGCGATCCCTGAAACTTTCAACGCAGTCCTCCGGGCCCACAAGCTATCAAATTCTCCATCCAAACAAACTGTTCTCCACTAAACTAAAATATAATAACAAAGTGGCATTTTGTCACTCTTGTTTCCCTAATTGGGCTAATTTACCTTGCATATTGGTTGGGTAGGCTGCCTTTGTCTTGTTGATTGTCATGTTGTACAGCCCTGAGCCTGAATCAATGTTCCTGTCATGAATCAGTTCTGATAAGAGCAGTATTTTTTTATGTTTCATTCTGGCACCCTGGTTTAATATTTCTTGTTCTGTCTTCCCTTCAAATAATCAGAATGAATGAAACAGCACACTAAAAAGCTCTGGTGGAGGAAAACTGATAACATGTTGCTCTCAAACAGAACAATTACAAATGTAGTCTTGTAAGGAAGAATATATTTAAGAGTTGGTTGGAATTTTCCCACTTGAACTGACAGGAACTAATATGCTGGCATATTTCAAAGATCTCTGAAGCATAGCATGGACTTAAGGCTCATCTTTATGGCTAAGATTAAATGGAGTCCACTAATACTTCAGCTTTGAGAAAAGTATGTTAATATCAACTGTACTAGCTCCATTAGTGATACATATTCTGAGGTGAGGTGGGGAGGTGCTGTCCTTACTTACCTATTGCAGGTGAAATTAAGGAAAGAGAATAGTCAATTCACACATCTTCATTGCCCACCTCACATGAATGTTGCAGATGTCCAGGAACAACATAAAAATACATTGCTTTACCTGGAAAAATATATAGTTGCTTTAACAATTCAAAAAGACATGCTGCATTTACACTTTCAAACTTTCTAAAGCACCTTTTTTTGAAAGATGTAGAGTACATAACTCAAGTGCATAATAACCCATGTGAACATTCCTTAGTAAGTCAACTCATTACTCATTCATCTATTTAAATTCATTCAGAAAGTCATGGTGGCAGATATAACATTCTCTCCAATTTTCCCCTATATTAATAACTCTGTAAGGTAGTTTGAAAGATTTCATGGCTGATAGTACACTAGAATCTTGGTCTCTCCACTTGCAGACCAACCTTAACCAATTGTAACCCAATCTTATCAAATACATCACACTCTTCTGACAATACAGAATTCATATACAGAAATCCTAGATGGAGATGGAGATTTTTGTAGGTACCTCATATGTTTCAAGGTGGAAACGTAAGTTACCTGCTTACTTGATATAACTTTGTCTGGAGACTTGGAGATGCTACATGAAAATCAAATAGAGGAAAGGAGGAAAATAACTTCTCACTTTAATGACTACAGTAGCATCATTTGTTAGATCTACTGTTGCAGAATGAAAAAAAAAACGAAGATGAATTTATCAAAGCAGTGATAGTCTGTAATGCTAATTTTCATTATTATAATGGTCTCCCAAAATTATCAAGGTTAGCATTCCACACAGGTTTAAAGGATGGATTCTCAGGATGGAAACTCAGACATTATTGCCTGTCCACGACAATTTACAAGACCCAACACATTATTTTTCTCCATGTGGACTAAACTGACAACATTGAAAAACTGATAGATCTGATATGAAAACATGTATGAGTAGGGAATGAATAGACACAATATCAAACATAATTATGTTCTTCTCTTTCTGCCCAAAATCTACTAGCCCAAAAAACAGAGATGGAAAACTCATCAACTTTGCAGCTACTATTGACTGAAAGCTTCTGCACATTCATCCACAATGTCATATCAAAAGTCTATCAATCACAGCCAGTGACACGAAACAGTTGTAAAGAAATAAATAAGAAGTCCAGTACAATCCCCCAAGATTTTTCCCTTAGGAAATATTTACTGCTGGCTTTAGAGTACAGTAAAATAAAGTCAGTGATAGATCACTGGATAAGATATTAACATTCCAAGAATTACAATAGACCTTCTTTGTCACTTTGCCATGCTTCCGTGAGAGCCATTCGTATTATTGAGCTGTTGCAGATATTTTTTGTGTGACAGCAAGTTTTGTGTAAAGGTGAAATTTAACAGTTAGAAACGGAGAGTCCGTGATCCAGGTTTCCAAAGACCAGTCACTCTCTTGCAGCCCTAGCAAGAAGGCAATGGTCAACCCTTTCAAAAAAGGTTGCCAAGAAAATTGTATGGAGTGGAGCTCGAGAGCCTGTTTTCGCTGGCAGAGTGCTTGGGCCACCACAGGCACCCCTGACAAGAGTGACATCAAGCTGGCCACACCCACCCTGGCCACACCCACCCTGGCCCCTCAAGGTCAAACACAACCCTGATGTGGCCCTCAATGAAATCGAGTTTGACACCCCTGGTGTAGACCATCTAAACAAAAAAAAGTGCTGCAAATTCATGACAGCTCACATGGCTGTCATCAGAGGGTTATGTAAATATTTTCTGGAATCCCAAAGAGGAACTCTTAAAATATACAATTCTCCACAATTGCCTCTGCTTCAGCTCCCATCTGCCTATCTCCTCCCATCCCTTTTTAGCCACCCTACATTCTACCATTGTCTGCCTCTGCTACACCATTCCACCTCCAGATGACCTTGTTTATCTTTTCCTCCCACTGCTGATGAGGTAGACCCAGCTGAGGCATCTGCGGGCCCTCATACATCATCATGTATGCACCATATATATGCCTTATTTTAGCTTTCCTTTTTGAATAATGCTACTGTAAATCCCATATAAGAATATTGAAGCTTTTAGGAAATCACACTTTGAGTTGATTCAACATCCATAACTGCTTTACGTTTGCAATGACATATTTGTAACTATATATTTTTAATATATATTGTAATGTTATTTATACATCACATTGTAATGTTATTTTTTGTGAAAGAATTGAATAAGAAATGATAAAGAATTATATAAAGAGAAAAACAATGTTGAAATTGGAATAACAAAGTCATAGTGAAAAATGATTATTTTGTAAAGATGAATGAATAGAATTTGTTTAAGATAAGATTTAGTACATGGAAATGTGAAAACAAGTAAATTAATAACATTATTAATTTTGATAACAATGTAAATTAGGATAAAAATATAAAAATGCTAATGATTGGGAAGGGAGAATTTGAGAGATGTTTTTGGATTAAGAAATATGCTAGAATTATAGGGTGTATTGTGATGTTATTTAGGTGAAAGAATTGAACAAGAAACCATAAAGAATTATGTAATGGTGAAAAGTGATTATTTAGTAATGATGAATGAATAGAATTTGTTTAAGAGAAAATGCAGTAGATGGGAAGGTGAAAATAAGAAATTTAATAACACTATTAATTTTGATAACAATGTAAATTAAGATGAAAATTTAAAATATTAATGATTGGGAAGGGGGAATTTGAGAGATGCTTCCGGAAATGAAGAAATATGTTAAATAACTGTTATAAATCGCTAGAGAGGAGAAACACAGGGTGTAAAGTGATGTCATCTATGTGTAAAAATTGAATAAGAAATGATAAAGAATTATGGAAAGAGAATAATATGGCAGAAGGTGAAATAATAAGATAGGGCGATAAGAAGATATATTTGTGATAAATGTATAAAAGAGATGAATATTGAAAATGGGAAGGTTAGAATGTATTAAATGTATGATTATGTATAAGATGTGACCCGGTCAACACTCTTTTTTAAAAAAGAATTTTTTATTTTTTCACCATCTTTACATAAGCATCCATACCTATACCATAATATCAAAACATACATAATTATACATTTCTGTCCAAAATGCCATAAACAAATATCCTAAATTTGCACCTTTTGTACTTTTATCTCCCGTCTGTTTTTCTTCTATACTACTCCCCTCCCTCTATCTCCCTCTCTTCCCTCTACCTTCTTTCTCCCTCTCTCCCTCTTTCTTACTTCCCTCCTCCCTCTCTCCCCTTCCTTTCTACTTCTTCTTCCTCCCTCTTATCCTTTCCTGAGTACCTCTAATCCATTTTATAGTTAACATGAACAATTCAAAACCCTAACTTCATACCAACATCGGTGCTACTCTTAAACTTATATCTTTTCCCTTATCCATATATATATATGAGAGCGGGATAAAGCGCGGGAGACACCCGTAGCACTGTGATGTTGGCCACGCCCCCTCTCCCCGGTCAACACTCTGTTCATAAATATATATATACCTAGAAGAATATATATATATATATTCTTCTAGGTTTATCTACTGTTATTCTAATGCTGCCTCCTTACCTATTTTTGTCACCTGGGTCAACCACCTTTAATTTTCAATTTTCTTCCAAATCAATTGCTATAGCTTATCTTCCAGACATATTCATTATCTCTTGTACCTCTTAATTTTAGGCTGTACTCCTCCCTTACCTCAATTTATATCTTTACTCATCATTTTTTTATTCTGTCATTTCTAAATGCCCTAAATTTCTGATCTCTTTTCCCATGTCATATCTCCCTTTCAACTTTATTACTCAATTTCTAACTATATTATTTGTGTAAGTCTGCTCTTAATTCCTCCTAGTCTCTTCTCCATATTACCCCCCTTATTTTTAATTGCTTCTTCTGATACCAATGGTCCCCTCTTACTCTTTTCTTATCACTGTAAATCCCAGTGTAATCATCAATCTGTTTTTTATTTTCAGTCCCTTTTTCATCTGTGTAATCTCCTTGTTCTTCATTTTCTTCATTTTCCTTTTCCACCATTGTAAATTCTAAGTGTTCTTTATGATCCTACTTCATTTCTATTTTCTTTTCACCTCTGATTTCCAAAAGGTAAGTTTTTATATCTTCAAAGATTTATTTTAACATCCCAGTCAGTTCTTCATAGATACACACCTCCATCTTGTCAAGTTCACAATTCACAAAGTTCATAGATTACTTTTTACTTGCAGTTTAAGTCCATATAATCTCTTTGTATTTCAGTCCAGTCCAGTTCAAAATCCTCTTATCTTCTATCACCAAAACAGTGCACCATCAAACACACTAGCACAACACACACTGCTTTCAATTCTTTTCAAGCTCCTAGTTATCTTTTTATGAGCAAGGTCAGTCTCCAGCTGTCAGCTAATTCGAGCTTTCCACAGTCTGTTGCAATATTTTCTTTTAACCAGCAGATGGCATTATGTTCCCAATATAACAAAACAGCTCTTTTATCAAAGTCTCCAAAGTATTTATTTATTTATTTATTTATTTATTTATTTATTTATTTATTTATTTATTATTTATTTATTTATTTATTTATTTATTTATTTATTTATTTATTTATTTGTGAGACTTATATACCTCCTCAAAGTGCAAGCATTCTCTAAGCGGTTTACACCATTAAGCAATGTATATTTATATTTCCCCCAACAATCTGGGTCCTCATTTTACCTACCTCGGAAGGATGGAAGGCTGAGTCAACCTTGAGCCGGTGAAATTTGAACCGCTGACCTGCAGATCACAGTCAGCTAAAGTGGCCTGCAGAACTGCACTCTAACTGCTGCACCACCTCGGCTCTCTATAAGTCCACTTAGCACTTATAAGATATTTTCTTCAAATTCTTTATTCTTTTTCATTCTCTTTAACTTCCACCAAGTCCAATTATAAAGACATCCTCAAATTTGGGCTTTTAAACCTGTTCCTTTAATTCTCTCTATGGTATTTCCAATTGCTAGATAGCCACTCACTCCATTTTAGAGTCTCTTTTGTCTCCTTTTGAATTTTAAATTTCTTCTTTTTGTCATTAAATCGACCAAACACTCACCCAGCTTCAGCACTTCTTCACCTCTCTCCAGCACAAACGCTTAGATCTTGTCACCCAGGCAATCCACGATCTCTCCATTTCAATCATTCCGATCATGGCCGTCCCAGCTAATGGCGGCAGAGTCGTCTTCCACAGCTGCTGGCTGAGAGGCTGGTGCCAGCTCCCTGGGGGGGTTGCCTCTCTTCTTCAATGTCCCTCCAGGGCGTATCTGACCTGGTTCCAATCCGGTTCCAGGTTTCCAAACAGCTGGGATTCAGGGTTCCCCATGGAGCGCGGGAGACACCCGTAGCGCTGTGACGTTGGCCACGCCCCCTCTCCCCGGTCAACACTCTGTTCATAAAATAAGTATCTAAATTGTAATAAAAATTGTTTTTTTTTTTAAAAAAATGCATATACATATTTAAAATTGTGATCTTAATTTCATTTAGGGAACAAAATTAAATCAGCAGGGCCATGAAGGCCTCTTACCTTTGTTGTCAATTTACTTACATTGTACATTCATTAAATACTTTGTAAATAATGACAGGGTTTTGAATAATTCTCCCCCTCCTATGTTGGAACTTCAATTCAAATGGGTTTATAATGGGTCTAAAGAGGCCTGGTCAATCCATTACTATGTTAGAATGCCTAGAGGATAGCTGATCTGAAAGGCAAGCAAATCACTCCATTAATCTTAGCCACTATTAATTACTATTATTCCATTATTGATTTTCTTAAGAGGCTGGATCTGAAAGGTCTGCATTATTAAAGAAATAGAGTGAAGCCTAGAGAACGTGGGAAAGGGTATAATGATAAATATTGTATTTAATCATACAAGTGTTCTTAACTTTTCAAGATATGGAAGACCTCCTGTGTCTTTTCTGTCAATCAAAGTCTACATTCTGTGGGTTTCCCTGTCTCAGCTGTGCCTAACACATAAAAGTTGAGCATGGCTGTGGGAAGAAGCTCTGCAACCTCAAAGCTGACATGTCCCTCAACCCCCTTTCATATTGTGATGTTGCTTCACATGAATAATACATTGGGAGAGGGAATTTGGGGAGTAGGTCGAGCAATAACATGCTTGTTTAAATGAATCATAAGAAAAGGTATGTTTGATTTCTCAAAGACCTATACATAAATATTCTAGCTGTCCAGCAAGATACTTACAAAAACCCATAAGCAAGGCATACAGGCAATATTTCTCAAAGTTATATCAGTGTTTGGCTCTGATTGTGTGATCCTATCCATCTAACTCTTATGACTGATAGGCCATCAAGAACATTTTTCTCCATGATTTTGTCCAAGGCTTCAGAAATGTTATTTGAAGCTCAGTCCTTCCCAACGCTGGCCATTTAGAACAGAATAGATTTTTTTGTTGGCCAAGTGTGATTGGACCCACAAGGAATTTGTCTTCAGTGCATAAGCTCTCAGTGTACATACAAGCAACAAGGGATAAATCATGATCATAATCATTAAATACCATCATCATAAATCATAAGATACAATACTCAGTGATAGTCATAAGGTATTAAATAAAAGCAATCAACATAACTCATAAGATAAAAACAATAAAGGTAATAGTCATAAGATGCTAAAGGCTGTGGCTTTTTAAAATTGTGTGACCAACGTGTGAAATGTCTTCCAGTATCAGGGTTATGTCAGATAACTGGTAAACATTTGGAGGCTAGTAGACTGAGCTGTTCAATCTCAGTTCAACAGTAGCCTATGAATTCCAGTGACTATATCTTTTCCCAGTTCACAAGAGCCATTATATGTTTCTTCTAGGACAGTGATGGCTAACCTTTTTTCCCTTGGGTGTCGAAAGTGCGTGCGCATGCGTTATTGCACGCACACGCATGCCCACACCCATAATGCAATTTTCCCCCCATGCGCCCCACCCCCTGCACATACGTGCGCGACACCCTGAGCTTCCTCAAGCCTCCAGGAGGGCGAAAATGGCCTCCGACGGGCTCCAGAGACCCTCCAGAAGCCGGAAATGGCCCGTTTCCTGACTTCCAGGAGGCCTGTTTTTCACACACTCAGAGCCTCCGCATAAGGCCTGTACTTACCTGGCATCCAAAACAGGCCGCGTGGAGACTCCTGGGAGGGGCAGGGCAGCATGGATATGCCCGCATGTCTCCCACCTTCATGGCAGAGACCCAAAAATCAGCTGGCTGGCGGGAGGTGCATGCGCATGCACAATGGAGCTGACCTAGGGCGACGACTCACGTGCCCGCAGAGATGGCTCCGCATGCCACCTGTGGCACCCGTGCCATAGGTTCGCCATCACAGTTCTAAGAAGTGTGAACTTTCATTCTTTACGCCTTAATTCTTGAAGCCAAAATGTTGCTGCTCAAGTGACAGAAAATTATCACCTTCCACTTTCAGATTAGTAAATTAAACATTAGTCAGGGCATATGGTTATTTTGTGAGAAGGTAACTCACAAGACCCAGAAGAGCTACAAAGACACATACAAGAACTGAACAAAGTAGGAGAAACTCAGAAAGACCAACTTGGAGACCGAAAAGCCACATGCTTTTATGTAATTGTGTAGAACATTACTGTTGGATATTTGCATGGGGATGCATGATTCCTAGATGGGAAAAATATAAATCTCAGAATTTATAGAAGTGAGGAAAAAGCCAGTCAGACATATGATCTAATATCATCATCACCATCACCACCATCATCATCATCACCATCACCATCATCATCATCATCCTATATCATCATGCTCCAACACTGGAAGTTTTTAAGAAAAGAATGGACAACTGTTTGTCTGAAATGGTATAGGGGTTGGAGTAGAACTCCAAAGTCCCTTCTAACTCTGTTATTCTGTTATTATCATAATCTAATATCATCATTGTCATCTAATATCATAATCTAATGCCATCATCATCATCATTATCATCATCAAATTTTCTCCTATTCATTTGGGGTAAATCTCTTCCCTGTGATATGTTTTTCACAGAGATACTGTTTTATTATGAATAAATTTATGGTCAGTATTTTCCACTTGTCTAGTTTAATCTAGAGCTCTGGCTTACATTTCATCACAAAAAACAAGACTGCAATTTAAATGTAACCCCCCCCCCCCAATATATTGTACTTATAAAAATAATCTCCATCAACGGCATCTCACCTTGGTCAGAACATCATTGACCTGTGTGCCTGCTCAGTCTGCTGGATTAACTGTACAAAGGCAAAGACCATTTGCATATCTAAATGATCAAATACTCCTAAAGAACAAATAAGTTTCTACTATTTCACCAAGTTGCAGTTCTTGCTCTACAAAGGCAAAAGCCAAGATATTTCTGCCAAGATTTGAATTTATATCTTTGTTTGTATGTTACAAAAGACGCTTCCTCTCATCCATCCACTTACTTTGACAATAAATTGGCATTATTCTTAGGGATTGCTTTTATACACAATCTAGTGAATAGTCTATGCAGTGGTTATTAATGCTGGTGAGTCAATATATGAGGCATCAGAGAGGCCCACATCAATCCACTTTGAGATTCAGCCATATCTCCCTGGGTTATTGTAGAGAAAAATGGAAGGAAAAAAGTGTCCCATATATACAATAGAAGCTTGAACTTGTAGTACACTGTGAATTTAAGCAAATAGATCAACAGAGATTTGAACTGGAACATAACTGCAAACAGCTTAGCTTTTGCTGTATATGAATGCTTTCCTCTTCTAAAACAAAATGTAAAACTGGCTGTCAGTCTTGTAATACAGACAAGACCATACCCAGAAGTATTAGCACTAACTTTATTGTATAGAATTTTCCAAATCTGAAAGTTCATCTCTGCCTTTTCCTTTCCCAGTCTAAGAAACTTGGAGTTGTTTGCCACATCCCCATTTCCAAGTCCCTTTGGAGTTGTTTGCCACATCCCCATTTCTTCTGCAGACTCAGCTGCCTCTTATCCAACTAAATCCAGTCTGTGGCTCTTCCTCTTGTCTCCCAAGGCCATTCGAACATACTATTGCAATGACAGTGGGAAGGAAAAGGCAGCAAGGTCCCAGGAAAAGAGAAGACATGGCCAATCAATCTTGAGAAAGGAAGAAGAAGAAGAAGAAGAAGAAGAAGAAGAAGAAGAAGAAGAAGAAGAAGAAGAAGAAGAAGAAGAAGAAGAAGAAGAAGAAGAAGAAGAAGAAGAAGAAGAAGAAGAAGAAGAAGAAGAAGAAGAAGAAGACGACAACTCAAAATAACTTCCACCTTGATTTTGTTTGGGATAAAATGGGGCAGATAGAAATTCTTGACAGATGTTCAAGATTCTATTATTCAGCTCTACAACAAATCAAGAGCATTTGGAAATCTCTGATTTGCTCAGAAAGAGAAAGCCATGTTGGAAGAAAAAAATTGTCTACTCTGTAGTAGCAAATGCTGTGTTATGAGAGGCAAAGCTTTGTTTTCATCCATTTGCTAGTTACGTTGTTAAAAAAGAAAAGAAAATGCAATGTTTGTCTGCTTGCCATTAGTAAATTTACTGAGCACAATGGATTATTCAATTAATAATGGACCTGGTTTAGGCATTTTAGTGAGATAATTAAAGCACCATGACACATAATCAATTCATTGATTGATCATCACAACTATTTTTCCCCTAATGGCAATAATTTAATTTACATCCTTTCACAAATTCTTCAATGCAACTTTCTCATTTGTATATTATAGAGTGCTAGTGGATGAGCTCTTTTCCTAAGAATTCCTCCATCATCCTAAGCAGCCATTTCTTATCCATAGGAAGGCTGGATTGCTTTCTCAAATGTATCGATCTAAGGACAAAGAAATTATTAAGCCGTGTCAAAATAGGTAGAATTGGTAGTGATTAACTTGTCTCTAATTGCATTCATGTAATTGATATGCATGTCTTTTCCCCCTATTCTTAATGGCACTTTGTTTTGCTTTGATCTTGAGAATCCTAATGACTAGGATCTGGTTGGACATGGAAGTGAGGATCTCCTTCTTGGAGTTGTGCCCTATGGAGTTTCTAGTGCAGCAGCAACTGAAACAAGGGTGGGTTCTGGCTTACCTCGCTGCCGGTTTGCTTCCTCACACGGGTGCGCGGGTGCTTGCATGCGCGGTGCTAAAAACCCAACTCCTGCGCATGCGCAGAAGCAAAAAACAACTTCTGCACGTGCGCAGAAGCAAAAACGAGAGAGACGGTTTGGGGCCGTGTCCAGCCAGCCATCGCTGCCGGTTCGGCGAGCGGGGGGAAATTCCCACTACCAGTTCTATAGAACCGGTCCGAACCGGCAGGAACCCACCTCTGAACTGAAAGTTCAGAATAAGAGCAGAATATGGGTATTATTATCAGCAGAAACTTGTGGCTTTCAATGGCATTGTATCATGGATCACTGGATCACCCTCATTGTGAAATTTGGGCTCCAGGGATTATTTGGGATTGCTCTATTGTACCAGTGGCCCTGTTGTATAGCAGCATCCCTGCTGGAGTTTCTTGACAGTTTGTCTGGGTTGACAATAACATTTCCTAGGAATGATCTTGGGATAGTTTGATGTCTTCCCTAGATGCAAAATTGGAGAAAACTCGTGGCTACTATGGTCCTGACCCAGATCCCTAAGGACCTGACCTGTGGCTATAGTTATATGTTGGAACACCCCCCCCCCTCCGAACAATCGTGATTTGATCTGGATATAGTAGGAATTAACATCAATCTCTTGTCATGGTCATATCTTTCTCTATGTTGGATCTCCCCTATGTGATCCTCAGCTGCAGCCAGATAGGATGTTTTCAATTAATGTACCCTAGGCACCTAATGAATCCAGTTACCATATTTTTCGGAGTATAAGACGCACCGGAGTATAAGATGCACCTTAGTTTTGGGGGAGTAAAATAGGGGGGGAAATCTGCCTACCAGGTATTCATCTGGCTAGCGTCCTTAGTCTGGTCAGCTTCAGCCCATTATTTTATCCTCTGGTTAGGGCTTAAAAAAACCTTATTCGGAGTGAGTAGCAATGAAAAAAAGCCTGCAAAGACTTAGGACTGGAAAAACGTCCTTCGGAGAGAGTAGCAGTGAAAAAGCCTGCAAGCCGGTAAGAGCCGGGAAGATCGTTAGCACCTCATTAGGGCTGGAAAAAACATTCTTCGGAGTGATTAGCAATGAAAAAAAGCCTGCAAGCCGGTAAGAGCCAGGAAGATCATTAGCGCCTCGTTAGGGCTGAGAAAAAAGCTTCGAAAAAGCTACATTCAGAGTATAAGACGCACCCAAATTTTCAGCCTCTTTTAGGGGGGAAAAAGGTGTGTCTTATTCTCCAAAAAATATGGTAGGTTCCAGAAGGAGCTTAGAGTTATTCCTAAGGTTCTTGTCCATAATTCAATCAAAGCCTTAATAATCACTTGGAATGAAATTTTGATTATGCTTTTAGATTAGATCACACCTGTGTGGTCTCTCTTTGATCATGGATTCCAGAAAGACCTGTGGTTTTCAAAGAAGCTCCAGAAGCTGAAGTAGTAAAAGAAATGCCTAGATCAGTACTGAAGGAAAATGTGGAAGAAATGTGACTAAACACAGGTAAGAGACTTTATTTCGGATTATCTCATAGTAAAAAGTGTGACAAAATGTGACTATTTCTCTGCTCTTATTATGTCTGCACATGTAGAACTGACAGAATATTATCCAGTCTGTTTTGGAGAAAGTAGGGGGAAGTTGAACATCTTTAGGGCCATTGCGAGGAATATGCTAGGCCGGAGTTCCCCAATCTTTCTGGCTTTGGGGGCCAGCAAGGGGGGGGGATGATTTTGCACGAGTGGCCAGCAAGTTCACACATGCACAGCTCCATTTGTGAAAGCAGCTGACAGGCGTGCCCGGCACTTGCACAAATGGAGTGCATACACATGTGCTCACTCAAGTGGTGATGTGTGTACATCAGTTTCCGCGACATGGTTGCAAACAACTCACGACCTGATAGTGGGGCCTGGAGGTTGGGGATCCCTGTGCTAGGGACCTATTGGATAAAGTCACTTGGTTTTAGAGCACACTGCGATCAATCAGGAAGTGACTAAGGCTTGAGTGATTGTGAGCAAGACACAATTGGTGCATAAGGTAAATCTGTGCAAAGGATACATGCACCCCAGCCATAGTTTCCACCCATTTCTTTAGCAAGAACTGAGAGTTTAGGAGGATCTTAAACTGCATACCAGTTCTTTGTTTTTGTTAGCAGCCCAGAGATACATGTCTATTGGGTGGCCTAATACATAAACTAGTATATAAATAACACATTTATTAGATAGTTTGCACTTAATTTTTGGATTTTGGGTTTGACATAAAATAATCAGCTATATAAATATTTTAAATTTATTTTTAACTGTATAAAAATTTGTCAGCCATTTCATGGTATTCCTATTGAAAATCATTTCACATTAGAGCTATGAAACCCGTGATGGACACTAGAGGGCAGCAAAGATTTGGTAGATTATTTTTCTGTTTCTTTACTACCATCTAGTGCAGAGATGGCTAACCTTTTCCTGACTGATTACCCAAAACGTGCGCACGTGCCTGAACCCCCAAAATGCAATGCATGCCCCCCATGCATGCATGCATGCCCCATGCACACCCCTCCCCCTGCGCATGCATGTCTAGCCCCCTGCATGTGCCCCACCCCCGTGCATGCGGGCAGAGACCCGAAGACCAGCTGGCCGGCGGGAGGCGCGAGCTGAACTGGGGCGACGGTTCACGTGCCATCAGAGAAGGCACTGCGTGCCACCTCTGGCATGCATGCCATAGGTTCGCCATCATGGATCTAGTGTTTGAATTTTGGCAGCTCAGATATGGCATGCCTAGTTATTTTTGGAAGCAGGTTTGCTTACCATAAATTAATTCAGAAGAGCAACTTTACTGTCTATAAAACAGAGAGAAAAGTAAGTAGTTATATAAGTTTTCTTTGCTTACTTTTGTCTAACATATGCATTTGTTTAAATATATTAATATCTGAGTGCTTCCTCTCCAAATCTGAAAATTTGAAGGATGGCTGCCTTTGATTTCACACATCGATCTGAAAGTTAAAAATTAGGGAAGCTCATATTAAAGTGCAAAATCTACTGTTTCTAGACAAAACTGAGAGCATATAACATTAAATCAGCAAGAGAGTAAATAAGGCCAACATAAGTGAATAAATAAAACTTTTAAAGAATTACTGTCAAATCTTTCTGCTAAAAATGTCAAAAGTCAGTAGTTTGGATTCAGCTATGCATAAGTTTTGCATGCATATTTCAAGCATAATTTCTCTACTTTTCCTTTGTTTTTTAAGTAACGCAGATCATATTGATGACATTGGGTCTATTACATGGGAAATAGCTTAATGGGTTGCTCAATATGAATTGGTTTGATGTTTGGTTATCTATAATATTGCTGAAATGTTTGTAGTGCTACATTGAAATTACCTAAGGTACCTGCATTCAAAGAATGGATTTTAAAACCATGTGATTTGGATGTAGCATATGAGCTGATTTCACTTGTTTACATAAAGTGTTACATCAGTGGGCCTAAGTGCCACTGATGTAACACTTTAGACCCGTGATGGTGAACCTATGGCATATGTGGCATGCAGAACCATGTCACCTGGCACGCATGGCGTCGCCCGTTCCTCTTCTGGGTTTCTGATGTGCATGCGCATGCTGATCGTTGCGCGCACATGCGTGCCAGTAACCGGAAGACTAGCTGTGCATGTGCACACCAGAAACCGGAAGTTCATTTTCGGGCACACTCATGCACTGTGGGCAGCTCCTCTTCCGGGTGGTGGCCCAGACGAGCATGCACATGTGCTCCCTTTTCAGCACTCGGTGCCGAAAAGGTTCCCCATCACTGCTTTAGACATTGGGACGTTGTCTTTAGACAATGGGATGTTCCTACAGTCATCTAACCACAATCCAGCATTCCTTCAAATCTGCTGTAGAAGGTTTCTCTGCTGTCCAGGCCATTTAAGGTGGATTTGCCAGGATCTGGAGGAAAATTTTACTTGCAACTCATTAATTCTGTTAATGATAAGAATTATACAAAAAAAAGCTTACAAGTAATATATGGAACATTTGCAGAATAATGCTGCCCTAAGATTGAGGAATTAATCAAAGAAAAAGTTCAATATTTTAAATACATTCAGATAACTGGTGTGCCTAATGTTCTATCGTTAAGAAATAAATGTGAATATTTGATCCAGGATGAAACAATGTTAATTCCTGGGATGATTTGGGATAGTTAAGAAGCCGAGGTAAATTTTCGACGTATTGATTACAATAACACTTTGTTGGAAGAGGGTTTTGAAATTTTAATCTTGTCTTTTATTATTGTTGTTGTTCTTTCCTGTTAACTGTCTTACCATTAATATAGTATATAGATGACAGGTTAATAACTTGCAAATACAATTAGTAGCTTGGTATTTTAAAATTCTTTGAGCCTGTTTTGCAAGTCATGGGAAACTAATATTGTTACCGTGTTTCCCCAAAAATAAGATCCTGTCTTATATATTTTTTGAACCCTGAAATAAGCACTTGGCCTTATTGCCATGCACTCAAAAGTCCGATTGGGCTTATTATCAGGGGATGTCTTATTTTGGGGGAAACAGGGTATAATATATTAATCAGTATTCAACAAGGGGGGATCAATTTGTGTATGTGTTAGATTTTTAATGAACTTTTTAAATGTTTTTTTGTTTTGTTTTTTCTTTGTTTCTTAAAAAATGGTGTTTTGTATTTTAACTTTGTTTGAATAAGATAAAAATAGATTAAAAATAGATTAAAAACGCAAATACAGACACAACATTTTGGACTTTAAATTAATATATGTCACTACTCAGGACTGACTCAAGAATATATGGTATATCTGGGCCAGATTAACTGAAGACACCACTTCCTGCCAATGTATAGAATTACATTTTAGAAGGAGAGCATCACTGGCATCTGCTATTGCTATTGCTAACATACTAATAAAGTTGGAAGAGACCTTGGAGGTCTTCTAATCCAACCCCCTCCCCTGGTCAAGCAAGAGACCCTATACCATTTCAGACAAAGAAGCCTCCTAACGTTTACTGCCCTAGGCCATTTTTATTCAGTTTTAACCTAAAGGCAGCTATGCCTCTTACTCTATAATGAGTTTAGATCACTGTTTTTCTCATTTACATTATTTTCCATTGCAAAATACAGGTGTTTCCCATCTGGCCCTTAATGCTCAATAAAAGGCAGTTCTGAATAGATAGGGTCCCAAGGTCCTATAGGTAAGGAGGCTGCCTCAATTTATTTTTGCATAATATTGGAATAGTCAGGAGTGGAACCTTAACAGTTCGTATCACCCTTCATTTGCATATATTATGAAGTCATGAATATAAAATCTTTGGAGAAAAGCAGTTTGCGGTTATTTTTCTTCATCAACATTCTATTAAAGAGATGGTGTATTTATTGTTTCCAAATGTTGCATAAACATTAGCACAGCTAAAAAAAACAATGATATTTATCCCCTATCAAGGAAAGCTATAAGGTATGTTGGGAACTACCGTATTTTTTGGACCATAAGACACACTGGACTATAAGACACACCTAAATTTACAGGAGGAAAACAAGAAAAAAAATCATTTTTGGCCTCTGTGTGTCACGTTTTTGCCCTCCCCAGCCCCCAGAAGCACTCTGCAGTGCTCCTCATGGCCCGTTTTTTGACAAAAATGAGCCCGTTTTTGGAAAAAAAATTCACCAAAAACAGGCCCATTTTTGGGCTCCCAAGCCCTCCGTGCATCACGTTTTCACCCTCCCAGGCCCCCAGAAGCACTCTGCAGGCCAAAAACAGGGGCATTTTTGGCAAAAACGGGCTCATTTTGGCAAAAATGGGCCATGGGGAGCACTGCAGAGTGCTTCTGGGGGCCGGGGAGGGTGAAAATGCGATGCACGGAGGATTTTGGAGGCCAAAAGCACCTGTATTCAGTCTATAAGATGCACCTAAATTTTCACCCACTTTTAGGGGGGAAAAGGTGTGTCTTATACTCCGAAAAATACAGTAAATCCACTGGCAATTTATTCATCTTTATTTTTATTTATTCAGCAAAAACTTGGTAAAAATGTTTGTGGACAATTATTAATTGGAAGGGAAAAGAACAACCCAAAGTCCTTTCCCAATCTGATTATTTCATTAGTCTTTCTGCTTCCAATTGTTAATGAAAAATTGCAAATTTAATTATATTTTTTCTGGCTGATGATTTATGCCAGGGGTGGTCAAACTATGGTTCTTTGAGGACCTGTGGACTTCAACTCCCAGAATTCCTGAGCTAGCCATGCATGCATGGCTGGCTCAGGAATTCTGGGAGTTGAAGTCCACAGGTCCTCAAAGAACCATAGTTTGGCCACCCCTGATTTATGCTATTCACTACATTCCATGTGAAACAGTTACAAGAGAGTGTAGGTAGCTTTAAATGACTAAGTAATATATGTATATAGCTGCTGGGAACATTAACATCAGTTGAATGCAATCACCAAGAATACACACTCAGGTAAGTCATTTTGAAGTTTCCTTGTAGTTCCAAATATAATTAACATGAAATGGGCATTTTGGATGTTGAGTTCCTCTTGTGGTTTAATGCATTTTTCATTTACTCAAAGAGCTCAGCTGATTCCATCCCTTTTCCTTCAAGAAAACTGCATTAATATATCAAAGTAAATGTTCCTTTTGGAAAATAGAGAATCAGAGATGAGATTTTTTTTTCATACAGCTTTGAAATGAGAGCCAGTTTGGTATAGTGGTTAAGGCATCCATTAGAAACAGGGAGACCATCTTAGGCACAAAGCCAGTTGGGTGGACTTGGGCCAATCATTCTCTCTTGGCCCTAGAAAGGAGGCAATGGCAAATCATTTCTTAAAATCATTGCCAAACAATAACAACAACAACAACAACCCTGCAGGAACTTGTTCAGGCAGTCTCTAATTGATTGGAAGGGGGGGGGAAATGATTTAGAATAATAATTCATGAGAAATGAGGAACCAATGTCTTTGGAAATTTCTTAGAGGAAATTAAAAGAAAATATATATATAACCAACCAAGCTTCTGCTATTAAATGCAATTTATATTTTGATTTTGATTGACTAAATTAATGAAATTGGTTAATATAAAATGTATTATCTACTAGAGGTCATCCATCAGACACCATCAAATAAGGAATGCTATTGTATCATAAACCCACATCATTTCTATGTCTGGAATGGATAAAATGTGTGACTATTGCAAAAACCCTTTGAGAAAAGCTATATCATACTATGGCTTATACATGATTCATGATGTATTTTTACCAATTAACAATAATAATTGTCAATGTCTACTAGTAACCCTCAGTGTTTATTATGTAAGGTTATATTAGCGTAACAAAATGGTACTCCCTGGAATGCTGTATTATGTTTTGAATAAACAGAGACTAACTTACTATAACCTTGCTATGGCACATATTATGGTATTATACTTGTATTAAGAGATATTGAGCATATTTAGATGAGAAAGTAATGAATATATTAAAAAGAGAAATTAATCTGAGAAAATATAGGCTGAGAATCAGGGGTGGGTTCCTCCCGGTTTGGACCAGTTCGCCCGAACTGATTGCGGCCCGCTGGTGATGTCACGATGACATCACCAAACTGAATCGATCGGTGTCGGTCCGTGGGCGCCGCCATCTTTTTTTTAATTTACATTTTTTTATTTTTTTTCCTTCTGAGCATGCACAGAAGCCGAGTTCCAGCACTGTGCATGCGGTCACCATCTTTTTTTCTGCTTTGTTTTTTTTCAGATTTTTTGTTACTGCGGCGCAGGAGGGAGTGAACCAGCAGCGAGATAAGTTGGAACCCACCCCTGCTGAGAATGATCCAATCAGCTAGTAAATAGCAAATGAAAATAGTGAACATTTAGAAATCACGAGACACAGAAAAATATGAATAAATTATTTTTTTCATCAAAGACTTCTTTTGGAGAAAGAACATTTCTTCCTCAGAATACAAATTAACACACACACACACACATCCATAAAAAAAAAAAATCCCTCAAGGGAAGGATCACCATTCATTCTGTAATAAAGTCTCTAAAAAAATTTCTGCAGGAACAGATTTGTGTAATCAGCTGAAATCAATTATACATTATTATATGTTTCTCCATTCTTGGTACTGTTACATGTCATCTATTAAATATTGCAAAATATTTGCTGTGACTCCACACTAGGTCTGTGAGTCAATTATTAATACTATTAATTGTTAATTTTACTGCATGGAATTTGCCAGATGTTGACTACTACTGGTTTGTAACTACTGCAGACAATTAAGTATTATAGCTGTACAAAACCATTTGGAGGGGTGCCTGGCTTCTGGCAACAGCCACTGCTGAATGCACTGTGGGAACTTGTTTCCTGAAGATTTGGCCCTACCAATTAAAGGGCTGCCTGAGGCCATCTGTACAGAAAACCGATTGACGGCTGACTCTATTTTTCCTTTCTTAAAAATAAAAGTATTAAAGATTATCATTGCAATTGTAAAAGAAGAAAGAAAAAAATTAAAAAAGAAAGAGTAAAAAAGTGTAAATGGGAAGAGAAAAGGAACCAGTTTGGTCTAGTGGTTAAGGCACCAGGCTCAAAACTGGGAGACCATGTGTTCTGGTCCTACCTTATGCAAGAAAATTGGCTCGATGCCTTGGGAAAGTCACTCAGCTCAGCTAACCTTGTAGCTCAGCAAACCTCATAGGGTTGTTGTGTGAAAAATAGGAAGAAGAAGGAGCATTAGGTATTTTCATCATCTTATGTTTAAAAATAATAAAGGCGGGATAATACATACATACATACATACATGTATACATGCATGCATGCATACATACATACATACATACATACATACATACATACATACATACTGGACAGAGGGATCAAGGAAATAATTAAAAAAATAGAAATAGAAAGAAGTGACTCCCAACATTCATCCCAACAAGTATAAACAATTATAGTAACTTTTTACTTCCTCTTAATTTACAACCAATCTTAATCTCATGATCCTTCTCATAATTAATCCATAAAGCATCATCATGTCAATCCTGGTATCAGCAAAACTCCATTAAGAGTTGCCAGAAATAACAACATATATATATTTTAATCTTGATCCAATAGATCAATTTTATATTCCTTCCCTTTACTTCTAACAATTTTAAATCTTAATCCATTCAAGTAAGGCCATAGAACTTGATTTCTTTTCATCAACTACTAGACAACCAAGGCAAATTTAAGACAAACCAGGAACTAAGAGATGAAGGAATAATTATAGATTGGTGGCCATATTTACAGCTACAAACTAGATTTTAAAAAGATATGGAAGAATTTGGTATTGATAGGGAGAAGAAGCCGATAGACAAAATCCTCCTAGGCCCAGAAGACAAGTTTATATCCAAAACGTACAACTATTTACTTCAAATTGATAGAGAAGAGGAGATTGTAAAAGGTGATATGATAGCATGGGTGAGGAATTTTGGGTACAGCATCCAACTAGAAGACTGGGAGAAATTATGGACAAAAAACTACAAACCAACTATGTCGGTCCCATATAAGGAAAATTTATATAAGATGTTCTATAGGTGGCACTTAGCACCAGCAAGGCTAGCCAAAAAATATCCAAACCTGAACCCAAGATGTTGGAAGTGCAAGCAAGAACAAGGCACCTATTCCCATATGTGGTGGTCTTGCCCAGAAGCAAAGAAATACTGGAGCAAAATAAAAGGATGGATACAAGAAATAACAAAATTGCAAACTGAACTCAAACCTGAGATGTACCTGCTAGGGATTCTTAGAGGAACATGGCCCAAAGAGATACAATGCTTAATAATTCATATCTTAACAGCAGCTAGAATAGCTTACGCACAAAAACGGAAATTGGAAAGCAGCCCCCCCAGAAAACATGATAATAAAGAAAATAACGGATTGTGCAGAAATGGTAAAACTGACTTTAGAGTTGCAAGAACGCGAGGACAAAGAATACTATACGGTGTGGGAAAAACTGTATGACTGGTTGGAAATTAGGAAAAATAAGTAGAAACATATTATCTGTATATGTAGATGTAAGTATGGATATCATGCACAATGTAAATAAGAAGGACAAATGTATGTAAATAACCAAATAGATGTCGATGTCTTAGAATTGTAGAATATGAATATGTATATGTTTTTTAAGTTTAAACTCAATAAACAGATTTTTTTTTAAAAGGAACTTGATTTCTTTTCATGTTTCCCCCTTGACACAAGAATTATCCCAGCTTTAATAAACTGTTGGCCTTCTCAGATAAACCAGACAGGAAATATGACTAGATGAGCTAAATCTACTTTATTGTAAGGCTGCAGGAACAGGATCTTGTAAGTCTGAAAGTACAAACTTCCTCCTGCCCTTTTAACTGCTAAATCCATTAGGTTACGCCCTTTCTAAGTTTCTTTAGGATGATTCTGGGTCCCTGCCTCTTTGTTCTGATGGTTTCCTAGGCAGCATCTTCTTTTCCCTTTTCTCGAGGGTATTCATGCAATTCATTACATCACTCTGCCCTTCAGATTCATACTCTCTTCCCAAATTCCCAAGGGAAATAGAAACACGTAAGAAATATGTGCCGTGCTTTCAATTTTTTCACCACCTTCCTATGCCATTTAACCAGTTTGTCATGGGTTGCAAAAAGGAATTGTTCCTCAAATACATTGTGTGAATTGTGGGATCTAGCACAGCATCAGAATATCTGGAAAAATCCACCATCTCATTATCATTGTTTTTTCATCTGAGCATTAATTGGAACATATGATTTGCTTACCGTATTTTTCGGAGTATAAGACGCACCGGAGTATAAGACGCACCTTAGTTTTTGGGGAGGAAAATGGGGGAAAACAATCTGCCTACCAGGTATTCATCTGGCTAGCGTCCTTAGTCTGGTCAGCTTCAGCACATTATTTTATCCCCTGGTTAGGACTTAAAAAAACCTTCTTCTGAGAGAGTAACAATGAAAGAGCATGCAAGCCAGTAAGAGCTGGGAAGATCGTTAGCATCTGGTTAGGGCTAGAAAAAAACTTATTTGGAGCAAGTAGAGCAATGAAAAGAAAACCTGCAAAGACTTAGGGCTGGAAAAACATTCTTCTGAGAGAATAACAATGAAAGAACCTGCAAGCCAGTAAGAGCTGGGAAGATCGTTAGCACCTGGTTAGGGCTAGAAAAAAACATTCCTAGTTTAAGTTGAGAGAGTAACAATGAAAAAGCCTGCAAGGTAAGAGCTGGGAAGATTGTTAGCACCTAGTTAGAGCTGGGAAAAAAGCTTTGAAAAAGCTACATTCAGAGTATAAGACGCACCCAAATTTTCAGCCACTTTTAGGGAGGAAAAAGGTGCGTCTTATACTCCAAAAATACGGTAAATTGTACCTTGGTAAAATATGCCAACACGTTTAGATCTTTTTAATGAAATCTATATACTATACTACTGACCAATCAGCATTTTTTCTCCTGTTATTGAAACTGCCCTCCATTGCTGGATCAAGGCAGAAATTATGAATTAGCAAAAAAAAAAATGTAGGACTTTGTGTAATCATCCTTGAAGGCTACTATATTATATTTTGCTGGCATGGCAAAATGGTATTGATTGAACAGGATAAGCATGACTCTCACAATCTTTTTTCTCTTTCCTGTGTAAAAATGAGAAAAATGAGAAAAAAATATTTTGCTTATGTTTTCAAATTCTGCCACTAAACTTTGTTTTTAATGCAGCTTTTGGATTAAACTGGTAGTATTAGTTTCAGATAACCAAAATCTTGGATTCACCTGATATCAAATGTTCTTGCCACTAAAGAGGACTGTGAAAATATCTACAACTCCCTCACATCCTGGACACAAATTGTTTTAACTTCTACCCTCAAAACGACGCTATAGGGCACTGCACATCAGAACAACTAGACACAAGGACAGTTTTTTCCCGAATGCCATCATTCTGCTTAACAACTAATTCCCACAACACTGTCAAATAATTTACTAAGACTGTATTATTATTATTATTATTATTATTATTATTATTATTATTATTATTATTATTATTATTATTATTATTATTGTTGTTGTTGTTGTTGTTGTTGTTGTTGTTGTTGTTGTTGTTGTTGTTGTTGTTGTCGTCGTCGTCATCATCATCATCATCATCATCATCATCATCATCATCTCCCTTATTAGTATCTATCTCTTCCCACTTATTACTATAACCATATGCTTGTATCTTTCAATTTATATTGTTTTTATTTGTCTCCTAGTATGATTTGATAGCTTATTAGTAACCTATGACTATCACTAAGTGTTGTATCTTTTTATTCTTGATGAATGTATTTTATTCTCCTTATGTACACTGAGATCATATACACCAAAGACAAATTCCTTGTGTATCCAATCACACTTGGCCAATAAAGAATTCTATTCTATTCTATTCTATTCTATTCTATTCTATTCTATTCTATTCTATTCTATTCTATTCTATTCTATTCTATTCTCAGTTGGAAAACATGCATGGACTCATTATAAATGTTATTTTATAAAAATGGAATGACTGTTAGTATGATGGAATATTCTACTCTCAGTGGTCTTGTTAACAGAATTTGAACATTGAAATGCCAACAAAACAGCTCTTAATAGCTGGAAGTACTCAATATGAGATCTCGCTGTCACTTGGATTTTAGATAGTTCAAATAGATGCTAGCTTGTTTCTGTCATTCTCCCTTCACCACTCTCTGCAGAGGTTTCACTTCATATAAGCTTGACAATTGACTTGGAACTCAAACAGATGAAGTCAATTTGGTATGTGTAGCTTATTAGTATAATCATCATTATCACTATTTGTTTTCCCCCAGTGAGTAAGCATTACTTATTTAAGACTTGTCATATGAAACAACTCAAAATCTGATATCCACTATTCTTCAGTGTTCCGTGAATGATTTCCATCCAAAATGCACACGTTGCTGAATTAACAAATATGGATTATATGCTTTGATCAGAAGACAAATATGCATGACAAGCCACAATGGGGGTGGGGGAAAGCAGTTACAATATTGTGGCAATTGTTAATGCACAGAGGCATTTTATGCATTGTTACCTATGGTATTTGGCCCATTTAATAAAAAAAGAAATTCCTTCTAAGTAGTCATATCTAAAATGATGTGGTGGGATTGCAATCCTGTATAGATTTAATTCACAGTAATCCCAGTGATTTATGTAGTGGGATGCTTCTATTTAGTTAGGCATGTATTTGGGTTGAAATGGGAAAAAAAGAAATATATATTCCAGCAATTTGTTGTAGATATGAAAACTCCATGGCGGTCATTGTAGGAAGAGAGCTGTAGCACCTTTTGTGACCTGCATGTGATGGAATGTGTCTATGAGGAGGGAGGTGATGTGATGGACTACAGTAACAAAGCATGAAGGAGGGAGGAAATTCCAAGGAGGGGGTTAAGGCAAGAGACAGAACAGTTTTGTTGTGGCCCACCAGCAGCCCGTGCAGCTGGTAGCGGATCCCGTCCGAGAAGAGGCCGTTGTGATGCGCCAGAGGCCTGTGCAGCTGGCACCCGAGTCAGACAGTGAAGAGGCTAGTGAGGACTCAGTGCCAGAGGCAGAGATTCAGCCAAAGCCTTCAGAACCTCCAGAACCTCACATCAGTGATAAGGAAGAAGAGGCTCCTCTTCTTCTTAATGCACGGGCACGCAGAGCTGCCAAAAAGCAGGAATGGCTCCTCAGGAGGAGGTCTCCTCAGGAGTAGGCTTGGGGCTAATTGGCCACTCCCTTAGCCTATTTAAGGGATGACGATGACAGCAAAAACTCTGCAGGAAACAACATGCCTTCATGTTTTGAAAACATCTGCTCAGCTTATCTGTTTTGGCATTCTTCCTGCAGACTGCTTCTAGGCATTTTGCCAACCCATGTAAGTTTCTTGAGATATCCAAGACTATCTGCTTAGACTTAATTTATGACTTTATGGACTTCTGCTAGCTGTTAATGCAGTTTAATTAACAGTTGGTTTTTCAATAAAAGACTGCTTTAATTTGTGTTTGTGTGTGTCAACTACTAAGCAAGCTTATTAGTAGTCGTTACTTGAGTAAACATAGGTTTGAACAAACTGTGTGTGTGCTGCATTCTTGGTGGTCCGTAGCTGGGGCAGAACAAGTTTGGAGCTGGATCATGGGAACAGAAGAGACTGAGGATAGCGACTCCGTAGAATCTTCCAGAATCTTCCAGAATATATCCATTAGGTTAGGGTAGGGTAGGTTTAGTCCACCAAAATTCTGTCTATATCATGTAAGCAAATAAAGAACTGAACTTTGGCTGGATTATTCTTGGGTTAGACCTAACATTGCAGTTTACTTTATCAGGTGAATAGATTAATATAGGATTTATACTGGAGTATGGTGAGAGGGAAATGAGGGGAAACAGGTTGCTATGCAGAAGTGGATTAATTGAAATATAGATTAAAAGTACTTTATCAATTAACACCTGTAATTGTTTTAAAAAACCCACTGTATTTGTCAAGACCTTCTGAAATGGCCTGTAACCTTTTGATATGCTGAATGTGACTTCAACAACTCTTACCGGTAGTGGTAAAATCCAATTTTTCCCAAACAGTCATTTTTGAGAATATTTGGGAGGCTGAACACTGTGATAATATTTTTCCTTGTTTTGATTCCCAAGGTCAAATTTGGTCCACTAATTATTTTGTGGAAAATTTGTTTCATTCGTAAATGTCTATGAAGATTCTCAGACATCCAGGTCATGGTTATCCCAAAGGTGCTTTTTCAAGAGGCAACTGGACTTTCTGTTTTTTTTTCTTTCAAGACCATTTTCTTTGTTTCATTTGTCTTATATACAATCTAGAGGAGCATCACTGACAGAAGATGACATATGTCACATTAGAGGAAGAACATAATGAAGATGCCTCTATTGTGTATGTGTACTTTTGGGGAAATGGGATGGTGCTGTTGGTGTAGATTATTAGGGAAAAGTAGACATCTGGCTTTGTTGAAGGATCTGGTTCTGATGTTAGCATATCAATATCCTATTATTTCTTGTTGCTTCTGAGATACTGCTGAAGGTTGGGTGATTGAGTGTATGAACCTACTACCTGAGACATTGTCATTGTCCAGGATGGACTGTAGTTTATTGATAATGAATTTGAGTGGTTTGATTAGTGAACTGGGAGAGAACCAGTGGTGTTCTGTAGTCTGCCTTATATCAAGTCCTCTCTGGATACTCATCTAAATATATTCATGGATTTCTTCAATAAATTGTTTGGCATATAAATCTAACACACAAAAATTAGTTTTGGGGGGGATTTATGCTGCTTTAAAGACTGGGACTTTGTTTCTCACCTTTTCAGCACATAACATTGCACCAAAAATACATAATGAGAACTCTAATTTTCCTACACATGCTTTTTAGATAAAGAGAGACATGGATATATAAAACAGTATTTAATGCACTTGAACTTTCATGCAAAATACGGTCAAATGCAGCTCGACTCTCCTGAATGCCAACTTTCAGCGAATCTACTAAAATTTTGATTACTGAAGGAAGTTGAACACATTGAGAGTTTACAGTTGGTGATAGATAAGTTGTTGAACAGATATGCTAAATTTTGTTCAGTTATGATTTTGAGTAAAAAGGAAATAGAGACCAGCATTTTTAAAATTATTTTGCACTGTTAATATTTTATAAGACAAGAAGAAAAAAGAATACAAGATAACAGTTCAAAACAATAAATCTCATAATTCAAACATAGTTTAAGTCTAACCTGGACATAAAGTATTCTGTCATAATTTACAGAAGAAGACATATAAATTGTCAAAAGAAGACTTAAAATATTGTCACTCTTCATTGGGATGATAGCTCCAGATCAGGGGTGGGTTCCACTTTTTGTCGCTGCCGGTTTGCTGATTGCGCACTTTGCTGCGCACGCATGCGTGCGCAGTTCAGAAGGAATAGAACTTACACATTGCAAACTAGGCAAGGAGCACAGAAAACAGCTGTGGAGCGGCAATTCAATCTGCTGCCCCTGATCAGCTGGGCTTCAGAAGCAGAGATAAAGGTCAGTATAACCCAGGGGTGGCCGGGCGGGCCCACTTTCACAAGGACACAGAGAACTGGTTCTCTTTCAGCTTGGAGTTATTGCTACCGGTTCTAAAGAACCGGTCCACCAGGGCTCCAGATGAGTCAAAAATAGATAACGGCCAAAAAGATATAACAAATGCCCTACTCCCTTTGATGTATAATGCATGTAAAAAATGAGTGGGGAATGATCACACTCTGGTGGCTACCATATAGACTTTTTTTTACTTGTTCCCTTGCCTTACACACACACACAAACACACACACAGAGACACCCATGTATTATACTAAAGCAGAACAAAAGGAAGATATACGAATGAATTCTCAATTCCCACATTCTCAAAAAGTGTGGGAAAAGTGGTGGTTTTGTAGCTAATTGTAGATGCTCTTTTAAAAAAGAAAACAGCGTAAGAACCAAGAGACACTTGCAAATGAATACTGTTCACATTTCCCTTTAAAGCGAAGCCAAAGTCATAAATATTGTCTTTTGTTTTAAAGTTTACCTGGGATTATTTGACTGAGCAAATGACAAACAGTAGGCAGGAGAAAAAAAAGGAACAATCTGTTCCTCCAAGGTAAATAAAATCAATTATACCTTGTCCTGCTCAGTTTGGTAAGCCGTTTTAAGTAGGCCATATTTTTCCATGCAGCTATTGCATGAACAATTGACTTTGAGTAAAGCATACTGATTTCCAATATGCATTTATTTTAACTAATTAAATAGAGTCATTATCAAGTCTGAGACAAGGGTGGGAGAGTTCATGGAAGTCTTGCCTAGAATCAAAAGAAGGAAATCTTTTGATTATTATTTTTTTGGCTTTGCTTTTTTTCTTGTTCTTTTTTTGTGTGTGTGGGGGAAGGAGATCAGGCTGATTGTGCTGCTAGAATGTTTATTTGTTAAATTGATCCTTGGCAAGGATTACCAAGATGAGAAAATGTTACTGTTGTAAGGAATATCCTTCTGGGTTCAGTTCCAAGTGGGGAAAAAGACACCGGATTCATGGAAGTTGCTTGGAAAGAAGATTTAATGGTGGACAGGAGCACATGGCATGAGCTCCTGAACAGAAAAGGTGGATCACATTCTTCCAGATGTTGGGTGAAGAGAAAAGGAAAGGAAAGATGCAGAGTCCCTTGGTTTTATGACCTCTGTTGGGCCCCACCTCTTAGTTTCCTGTTCCTGTGTATGTAATGCACTCCGATTGGCTGTCAGACTCCCATGGGGCCATGCAGGGGCAACTCTGTAGGCTATCTTGAGTCCAAGCTTGCTTGAGACCCGCTGGCTGATGCAATCTTCCCAGGTCCCATGTGATGTAATAAAAGGGCTTTGGACAATTCCTAATATGGCTCTGTCTGAAGGAGGTAAATCTTTGTTATGTAGAATAGACTGGGCGAGGCTATTAACAAAGGTGGGAGGATGAGTGAGCTGGGCCATTCCTTGATGGCACATTGACAAAGTGGGGGCTACTAAGAGTGAGTCCTGCCTAAAAACATGTTTCTCCATTTCTCTAGGGATATTCTATATAATATTCTGCCTTTTATTAATATTTCCTAAAATATTTTATTCCTCTAGGAGGGAGGGAGATGCTAACTTCCTACATTACCTTCGATCTTAACAGTTTCATCCAATCTTAATATCAGCACATAACTACTTGTCAATGGCGATATAGGAAGAGAAATGAGAAGAGGAAAAGACAATTCTGGAAAATTAGGGGATTAGACACTGTCTTGCTGGACAGTTGTCATCAAGCATTTGATCAAAAAATTAAAGCTTGATAGACAAACATGCAATCCATGGCACAGCATATTTGAGGAGAGATCTCACTTATTCTTGACCTGCTTTCTGTCAAAAATGGATCGCTTTTTAACTCAAAGAATCGCCATAGATTGCTTTTTTAATTGCGTCCCTCTTCAATTATGTGGAATCTCCTCCCTTATATAATGGTGGAAAGGACTTTCATCATGGCAAAAAAAATGGCAAAAAGTGGGGAAATTATAAAATTAAATGACAAATCTGGAAGGAAATCCTACAGTAAAATATCCGCATTTAACAATCATTGTTGGGATTCAACATTTTTTACTATTGGTTCTGTGGGTGTTGCTTGGTGGGCGTGGCTTGGTGGGTGTTGCTTGGTGGGCGTGGCAGGGAGAGGATGCTGTAAAATCTCCATTCCCTCCCCATTCTAGGGGAAGGTTACTGCAAAATCCCCATTTCCTTCCAATCAGCTGAGACTTGGGAGGCAGAGAATAGATGGGGGCGGGGCCAGTCAGAGGTAGTATTTACCGGTTCTCCAAACTACTCAAAATTTCCTCTACCGGTTCTCCAGAACTTGTCAGAACCTGCTGAAACCCACATCTGATGTAACTGCTGAGAAAGAATTAGACTTCCTTCAAGTTTGGAAGAAGGCATTCTATCAGGGGTATATTCAGATATGATAAAAAATGAATCAAGTGGCAACTATGATGATATGATTTGAGCGGAGTTTAAATTGTACCATCATGGCCACCACCTTGACGTATTCTGCAAACACCCTTACATTCTGTCCTATTATAAGTGCACTATAATATTAAGTAGAAATAGTTCTCAACTTATGACTATAATTGAATACAGCATTACAATTATAAGTGGTGGAGATTGTTAAGTGAGTCACCAGATGATGTGCCCAATTTTACAACTTTTTTGAGTTGGTCATTAAGTGAATACTGTGGTTATTAAGTGAAAACTGTGGTTATTAAGAAAACACTATACTTGTTAAATAAACTCATTTTCTTCAATGGCTGTCTTTTTGCTGGAAACCTGAAATAACCACTGGAAACCAGCAAAAAAACCCAAAACCATGAAAATTGTGGTCACATGACTGTAGGATGTTACAAATGGCCATAATTGTGAGATAACTGCCAAATACCAAAATGCAACTGTGGGTTTTGGGGTGGGGGAATGAACTTTGGAACTGGATCATAAATAGCCCCCCTCCATTATAACTTTGAATTGTTAAGAGATTGGTTATTAAACAAAGACTACCGGTAATTGCAATTAATTTCTGTGTATATGGGTATTCTACGTCCACCCAAAATTTACAACCTGTCAGGATTTTCTGATCTGTTTCTCAGTGACATGTCAGGTATTGTTGACCAATGTTCACTGAATTTGGACATTGTATCTTTTCAATGAGGAATGGGCTAGATTGTACCCAAGTTGGCCATTGGCTCCTCCCAGCCAGAAAGCCGTATAGGAGAGTTTTCTGTTTCAGTTAAAGCAATGAATTTTGGTATTCCATGTCCCTGGAAGTAGTCATCTGTATGGCTCTTGGTTGTCTTTTATTGTTATTTGGTTTTCCCTTTGGGTCATATTGTCCATTACCATCTGACTATTTTCCATGACTCTAAGTCTGTTGTATCTTTGGGTCTGTCAGACAGTTTTCCATTAGTAGGGAAAGTCCAAAATAAGTACCATTGTATACTGTAAAGCTATGCTATGTTTTAACTTAGATTAGCAATTGGAGTGAAATTTTATTGGTGCTTTGGAATCCCACCCTGCATTTTCTGTTTTGGAGGGAGAAAGGATAGAATTGTAATTACAATCTGTTCAAAGGAAGCAAGTCAACAGTAAGGTCAAATGATTAATTTTCGCTTCCTGAGGACATCCTCAGGCAAACAACAGACGGAATTCTAATCACCCTCTGTTATCTTGCTGAAAAATTAGAAATAACCCAAACCTTGATGTGTCAACATAATCTGCTGTTTCTGAGGTGAGCATCAGAAGAATACATTGAAGCAATGCTCACTGAGCTCTGAATGTGCTGTAGCAAAAGGCTAGGCATTTTTCAAAGCAATTGTGAGAAATACTTCTCCTTGATGTATTGATAATATTCTTCCAGATCTAAAGAGTCAGGCAGGTATTGGCCAATCAACCAACCATTTTGGTAGTAGACAAGGAGCAGAAAATAGAGGTAATGTTAGATGTAGGGTGCCAAGTGGCACCAATGTCTGGAAGAAGGAGTATGAGAAGCTGAGAAGTTCCAGGGCCTGAAGGAAGAGCTGAAGATGATGTGGAAATTAAAGGCCAAAATAGTACCAATTGTGGATGGACCAGAAGAGGGCAATATTAGGAATAGCTAAGATAGTGCTCAGAACTCAAATTCCCAGGCTTCTGATAGAAGAACCAAGATTGAGGAACACACAAACTGCTCATATGGAATTTTATATATCCCTCCCTCACACCATTATCAAAATTATACATAAACACATGCACATACCCCGGTGAAAATAAAGCATAAAGAGAAGGAGCAGTACAGGAAAATAACTGATTTCTAAATCCTATACATTCAGTCAATGCAATTCATCACTTGACCAAACTTAGAACTATCCTTATATATTGGGATATTGTTTTATAGAATTCCTCTTAGCTATCCTTTAGTAAAACCCAGCTTTCTCTCTGCTAGTCAAAGCTGATCACAACTTTGCTTCCATCTAATTTACCTTGTCAACAGTAATGTATGCCCTAATCAGGTTTTCCCACTCAAAAATCCATTTTTATTGTTACATATTAGAAGTTGAGATACTTTTTTTTGGACGATGACAATGGAAATGGGTGAGAATAAGAAAGAAGCTATGGGAAAGTGGACAGGTAATAGAAAAAAGGTTAAGAATTAATACTTAAGAAATTGAATTCTCAATGAAATAAATAAAATCAGAAACTATACAAGATTTAACAGAGCAGATCAATACAGGTTCACTTACAGAAATAACTATCCTATTTTTCCCCCATTTTAAAACTGAAAATACATAGTTCTTTACTTTCTCTTAGTGAGTGAGAACGACAGAATGAGAGCAAACATTTTCCCCCATTAAATAAAGGGATGGCTTTTGCAAGTTAAACAAATTAACTTGAAATGTTGCTGAAATTTAACCTCATGTAAAACTCAACTAAATCTTAAATACACAGCATCTTGAATATTTCACTTATCATCTTTTTTTTCTTTAAACATAAACTTGATTTTAACCTATGCTTACATTTGCTACCGAAAGTTAGTAGTGCACCCTGCTTTTTAAATTTGGATGTCAAATTTTTAGATTTATGAAGAGGGGGCACTCTGAAAACTGTAGCACATATTTGGATGGGACTGCACATGGTCTGTAGATTGAAACTTACCCAATAGAATTGGGTGATTGCATGCAATTATCCCATCATAATGAAAAATGCACAAGGCAAATGCAGTTTCATGTTGCACCAAGTTGAACCATTAGGAGTCAGGTGGCATATAAATATGATAGATAAATAAATTACAAGGTGGTGCAGCAGTTAGAGTGCAGTACTGTAGGCTGCTTTAGCTGACTGTGATCAGCAGTTCAGCTGTTCAAATCTCACCGGCTCAGGGTTGACTCAGCCTTCCATCCTTCCGAGGTAGGTAAAATGAGGATTCAGATTGTTGGGGGCAATGTAAATATACATTGCTTAATGGTGTAAGCCACTTAGAGAGTGCTTGCACTATGAAGCGGTATATAATCTCACAAATAAATAAATAAATAAATAAATAAATAAATAAATAAATAAATAAATAAACAAACAAACAAACAAACAAACAAACAAACAAACAAACAAACAACATGAAGTTTGTGTTGCATTGCACTGATTCATTTAATATAGTATTCCATTCTAGGCATTATACTTTTAGAAGGATGAAGACAAAATGGGAGGCAATCAGCGAAAAACAGTAAAGAAAATAGCAATAGCAATAGCACTTTACTTATATACTGCTTCATAGTGCTTTACAGCCCTCTCTAAGCGGTTTACAGAGCAGCATATTGCCCCCAACAATCTGGGTCCTCATTTTACCAACCTCAGAAGGATGGAAGGCTGAGTCAACCTTGAGTCTAGTGAGATTTGAACAGCTGAACTGCTGAACTGCTGAACTGCTGAACTAGCAGTCAGCCTGCAGTCGCAGCATTTAACCACTGCACCACTTCAGCTCTTAATCAAAATCAAAAGAAGCTGAAGAAAATGTGACTGAGAAGAAATATTTTATTATACTTTTCTATATCATGAATAGAGGTGGGTTCCTCCCAGTTTGGACCAGTTTGCCCAAAATGGTAGTGACCCGCTGATGATGTCATAATGATGTCATGGAACCGGTTTAGTCGGTGCCGGTTCGTGGGTGCAACCATCTTTTTTATTTTATTTATTTTTTAAAAAAAAAATTATTTTCTTCTGAGCATGTGCAGAAGCCAAGTTTCCGGCACTGCGCATGCATCACCATCTTGTTTTTGGCTTTTTGGGAGTGGTTTCAGCACTGTGCATGGCCATGCGAAACAGGAGGAAGCAAACTGGCAGTGAGGTAAGTTAGAACCCACCCCTGACCATGAAGATTGTCACATTTCCATTATTCTATATGCCCTGTTAAGTCAGGGGTATCAAACTCATGGCCCACGGGCCAGATGCGTCATGGGCTGGCCACACCCACGCCCAGTTTCACGAAGAAGAAAAAAGTCGTGATACGTCACATGACAATGCCATGACAACACGAGTTTGATACCCCTGTGTTAAGGACATATAGAATAATGGATTTAACTTATTATGGATTTCAGTTGAACATTAAGAAAAAAAAATCATGGATTTTGGAGCAATTCTACTATTGCCCAGAGGGATGGTGGTCTCCCTTTCACTGGATGTATTAAAGCCAAAAGGGGCAGTTAGTTGTTAAGGATGGTTTAATTTGAGTTTTTGCATGGAGTAAGATCTTGGATTTGATAGCCCAAATGGCTCCCTGCAATTCTATGATTCTGTGTGATAATTTGTAGAATATAATTTCACTTTGAAATGTAATATGTGAAGCATTTGTTGGAATCTCCTTGATTATAGGTAATTTGAAAATTAGACCACTGGTTCCTGCACCATGTTTAAAATTATTCCAACTTTCCTATTTATCTCAGTTCGTTTTATTGGAAAATGATAAGAGCAAACCAATGTCTCGTACCGAGCTTTGGAACATGATGCTTTACCTTTACCTAATTCTAGTATTAATGATCTAACTCATTATATAACAGTCTTCTTCCATTTATATGTGAACTTCAGTTCCCAGAATTCTCCAGCAAGCTTATTCAATGCTGAGAATTCTGTATGAAAGTGGTATAAGACATATATTTCTATATGAATATACAACATATTATCATCATCAAGGTTCCAGGTTCCTTATAATATTGAAATGAGACTGTTCTCCCCCCTTTATTCCAATGATTGCAGGAGGTGACAGTTCTAAAATTACACCCAATGGCATCAAGGTTACCATTGTGAAAGTAGCTTATATTTCTTCCTGTCCAACTGCTGATTGGTATTCCTGAAGCCAATCTGCATCCTACCAAGAAGAAGAAAGCAACACAAATAAAATCTTCCTTCTCTTTGTTGGTAGGCAAAAAAATGTTACCCTGTAAGTTACAGAAAGCAAGAAAAAATAGCAGGGTACCAGAGATCCTCAGGTTTGTAATTTCTGGCTGGGTGGCCTTGGCAATTACACAAATTTGCCAGTCTTTGTGGCAAGAAATAGGAAATATTTTCTATTAAATAGGGAATATATAAGAAAAGAAGAAAGGCAACCAGTATAAGATAAGAAAGAAGTTGAAGGAAAAAACAGGAAAAAAAAGATACAAGGAAGTTGCTTCAGATATTCTTCACAGCCGTTACAAGTAGAAGTATATTTTAACTCTCTCTTGAAAGTTACAACATATTATATAATCTATAGATTATAGATACTCTATCATCTCCCCATGTAGTTGTCAAAGCCATAAATCACAAGGTTTTTTTTCATTTTTATGTGAAAGGTCCATAAGAATCTTCCAGTCACCAGTAAATGTAGACAATGTTTTTTTCTTTAATCAAAGAAGTAAATTTATCCATTTCATCAAATTCTGTCAACTTCACCAATCATCTTTCTACCTCTGTGCATATAGTAAACTTGCTATATATATATATATATTGTTTATCCATTAGTCCTAAAAGGAAAAGGTCTGTCCTCAATGAAAACTGATCTTTAAAATCTTCTGAATCAAAGTATGTATGAAAATGCCAGTCTTGACAGCAGCCTTAATGATGCATGCATCTGAGAAGACAATAAGCTTTATGTCTTCACTTGAAGTCTTTGGAACATATACAAAATTTAGCAAATCATTAATCAATTACAACCTATCTGAGCCACAGGATTGTCACATTTCAAAGTACAACCAGCTTTCATGAATTTATTTCCAATACAGTACAAAACAGAATAAAGTAGAAATCTGCTATTTAAAAATGAAACTAAAATTATTTTTAGATTGTATTTTCAAAACAAACCAGAATAAATTTTGTAATTAAAAAGCAATATATACATATACTTCTACATTCTGTACATGTATTTATGCACACACATACACACATATACACTGTCAGAGTTACGCAATAAATCAGAAGCTTCAAAAGATAACTGCATTTTGCTGATTCAAATAACTTCTTTATAAGTAGAATAAAACATTTACAATACCACACTTTGTTTCAGATCACATGTTGAGATGTTTTCATACTGGAGTATAATGGTGGACTGGACTAAACCACGCCCTTCTTCTTGCTAAGTTTCTAGACATGCTCAATTAACACTTCAGCCCGATTGGCTGACTCAATCACATGGCTCTCCCAGTCATGAATATTCCAACACTCCTCCCTTCATTATTGGGAGAGACATCAAACCTATTGGATTTAAACATTTCCTATAATGGACGCCACCCAATGGTTTGGTCATCATGTCTGCTAAATTATCCTCTGAAGAACAATGATGTAAACGTATCAATTTTTCTTTTACAGCTTCCCTGACATTACAATACTTAATGTCCACATGTTTACTTCTGTTCTTCACTCTGTCACCTGTTGCCATTTTTATACAAGCAGCATTATCTTCATAAACAGTAACAGCTTCATTTACATTTAAATCTTGTAACAACTGTACATACCAAACTACTTCAGAACATAACTCAGACAATGCAATGAACTCTGCTTCATCAGTTGAAATAGCAACCGTTGTTTGTTTTCTGGACTTCCAACCAATTAAAGCCCCTCCAAACATTATTACAATTCCAGAATTAGACTTTCTGGTTTTTACATCATTTGCATAATCACTATCAACGTAACATTTCAATTTTAATTCTTCAGTGACCTGTATTTGAAGACCCAAATTCACAGTTCCCTTCAAATACCTGAGAATTCTTTTCACACCCATCCAATGCAACTTTGTAGGTGTAGCAGTAAAGCGACTTAAGATGCTCACTGCACAAGCTATGTCTGGTCTGGACCACTGTGACAGATATAACAAATTCCCTATTGCAAAGTGATATATCTCCTGATCACAGGTTTCACTTTTGTCCTCACCCAAACTATTGTAAAAATCTGTGCTCATAGGTGTAGGAGCAATATTACAATCTTTCATGTTATACTTCTCTAATAATTGTTCAATTTTTCTCCTTTGACTGAGAATATAACCACCTTTTTCAGTTTTTTGTATTTCTACACCGAGATAATTCTTTATTTCTCCCAAATTCTTTAATTCAAATTTCTTTTCTAACTTATTAGCAAATTCTTCAACTTGTGATGCATCCTTTGCAATGAAACAAAGATCATCCACAAATGCTAATAGTAGACAATTCCCACCTTGTAACTTTCCAGTGTATATGCAACCATCAGCTTTGCAACTCTTGAACCCAAGACCTTTCAATGCAGTATCTAGACAGATATTCCAATTTCTGGCTGACTGCTTCAACCCATAAATGGCCTTGTTCAATTTATACACCATGTTAGGCTTTTTATTTTCATACCCTGGCGCTTGAACCATATAAATTTCTTCCTCTAATTCAGCATTGAGGAATGCAGTGGTTATATCAAAATGCCAAATTCTATGCCTGTATGCTGATGCTAATGTCAGTGTTAGTCTTATGCTCTCACCTTTTACAGTTGGCGCGAACACCTCATCATAGTGCACATTCTTTAATTGAGAAAAACCTTGTGCCACCAATCTTGCCTTATACTGTACTTCATTATTGGGTAATACCTTTTTCTTATATACCCACTTACATCCTACAGCTTTCGTACCCTGTGGCAAAGTCACAGATGTGAACACTTCATGATCGCCCATGGATTTCATCTCTTTATCCATGGCTTCCTTCCACTTTTCTTGTTCAACTTTTGGTAATGCCAATACTTCCTTATAGTTTCTTGGCTCATACCACACATTACACACTTTAACTTTACTGGCAGAATACCTGTCTGGCGGAACCCCTCTGTTACTACGCTCTGACTTACGTGGCATTGCCTGTACTTGTGTTTCAAGCTTTTCTGGCTTCATATCTTGTTCAGACTCTCCTCCCTGAACATAGACACCTTCAGTAAATGAGTCACCATCATTAAATGAGTTATTGTCACTAAGTGGATCACCATCGCTAAGCGGATCACCGTAACTAAGTGAGACATTTTCAGAATTTGCATCAATTCTGTTCCAATTTTGTTCTGCAAAACTAGCAGACCTTGAAATCACTATCCTTTTACTTCCATCGCTAAAGCGATACCCTTTTGAGCCTGGCTCATAGCCCACAAATCTGAGCTTTCTAGCCTTTTGTTGTCCCTTTCTTCTGATTGCCTTTGGAATATGTACCCATGTAGTACTTCCTAATATTTTTAAATGTGCTAGAAAAGGCTTTCTCCCATATAGCATTGCATATGGAGTATTATTGATGGATGAACTCCACAGCCTATTTACTAAATAATTGGCAGTCAGTATGGCTTCACCCCAATATGACCTGCTCATACCAGAATCCTCCAGTAATGAGTCTTTCATTGTTTGCAAAACACCATTTCTCTTTTCAGCCACTCCGTTCTCTCCCATTGTGTAAGGATTTGTGCGCCTGTGTCTTATTCCCAATTGTCTCAACCATTGTTGAAAATTTGTTGACATAAATTCAGAACCTCTGTCAGTTTGCAACTGACATACCTGTTGTTTGTACCTTCTCTCTACAAAGCTTAACCATTGCTTAAATTGCTGTAGCACCTCTGTTTTACTCTTAAGTAAGTAGCAAAACCCAAACCTGCTGTAGTCACCCACAATGACCAGCGCATACTTTGCTCCTCCCAAACTGGCTTGCATAGGCCCAATTAAATCAGCATGCACCAGTTCTAGAGCTCTTGTAGTTTGTCTTGTGCTAAACTTGCTAACTGGGAATGCTTTGGATTTCGATGCTTTGCATACTGCACAATCCAAATATGCCTTACATCCCTTCAAATCTAATCCTTCTGCAAATTCTTTCATTTGTTGAACAACCTTAAAATTAGCATGACCAAGTCGTCTGTGCAGAAGATGAACACACGAATTGTGTTCTGCTACATTTTTAAATATCTGGGAACAATGTGGGACCTTTTCTTCCTGCAATACATAAAGATTATCCTCTTTTATGCCCTGTGCACAAACATTCCCATTTCTTTGGATGAGACACTTCCCATTTACAAATGTGGTTTCATAACCTTGCTTGTCTAAACTAGACACACTTAACAAATTATGCTCCATTTCAGGCACACATAACACATCAGTAAACCTGGATGCCAAATATGGAATTTGCATATCACCTCTTCCAATGATTTTAGCCTTTTGACCATTGGCTAAGGCCACTTCTTCATGGTTTCCTGGGAAAAATCTGGAAAATAAGTCAGAATTATTAACAATTGTTTGACTAGCCCCACTGTCAATCAATCATTTGTCTCTATTGTTATTATAACAAACTTTTGCAACTGCAATCTGTCCTTGCAAATAATGTCTCTTGTCTTGCATATTTCTTCTCTGTGCACAGCTTTTCTGCAGATGATTGGTTTCTCCACAAATGAA
Source organism: Diadophis punctatus similis (assembly GCA_023053685.1). Classification (NCBI taxonomy): domain Eukaryota; kingdom Metazoa; phylum Chordata; class Lepidosauria; order Squamata; family Dipsadidae; genus Diadophis; species Diadophis punctatus. Next base: position 127,272,879 of record JALIGW010000003.1, read on the forward strand.
ACACACTTTTTTAACTTGCTTGCAGAATTGTTGCTGTATAACTTGATCTCTCCTGCCTCTGCTTTCCTCTTCTCTGCAGACACCTTGGCTGTTGCTAGAGATAGGCAGCCTGTGGAAAATTTTGCTGGAGACTTGCTGTAAGTTTCCACTGTACCCCTTGTTGGGCCCCCGCCTATGGAATTTTCCATCAGCATGGCTGAAAAGCCTTTTCTCATATTCATTCAATAAACACGATTTCAAAGCCTCCAAATTCAAATCTGCTTCTGGCTTACTTTCAAAAATAGCTGATACAGTCTCCCAGCTCTGATCCAAACTGTTTAACACTAATAAAACTTTCTGGGACTCTGGAAACTTTACTCCACGTTGCTCCAATTCTAGAAAATTAGACTGCATTTTCATTAAATGATCTTCCATAGAATCTCCTGTCTGCATAATGGCTCTGAAAAGCTTTCTTGAAAGTTGGACCACATTACACGCAGAAACATTGACATGTACTGCTTTCAATTTCTGCCATATTTCTTTTGCAGACTTTAATTCAGCTACATTTAAGAATTGATCATCCCCCAGACTTAAGAGAATATAAGCCATAGCTTTGTTATGAGCCTTTTGATCTGCTGCTCCAAGCACACCTTGTGGGGGGTCTGCTACGATGTCCCATAATTCTTTTGCTTTCAAAAAACATTCCATTTTTGCAGCCCAAATTAAATAATTTTTCTTCCCCAATTTGGGTATTGGACTGTCTTTAAATTCCATAGCAGCAGCCATCCTGCTTTATTTTTCTTCTCTGCCTGTTCCTTTAACAACACAGACAGCTTCTTATCAGCTTTAAATTACAATGCAGTTTTACTTTACTTCTTCAGCGATTCCTGGGCCCATAACCTGTCAGAGTTACGCAATAAATCAGAAGCTTCAAAAGATAACTGCATTTTGCTGATTCAAATAACTTCTTTATAAGTAGAATAAAACATTTACAATACCACACTTTGTTTCAGATCACATGTTGATATGTTTTCATACTGGAGTATAATGGTGGACTGGACTAAACCACGCCCTTCTTCTTGCTAAGTTTCTAGACATGCTCAATTAACACTTCAGCCCGATTGGCTGACTCAATCACATGGCTCTCCCAGTCATGAATATTCCAACATACACATGTGTGTGTATGTCAGAGGTGGGTTGCTCCTGGTTTGGACCGGTTGTTTAGAACTGGTAACAGGAATTTCACCCCTTGCCGAACCGGGAGCGATCACAGGTTGGCCACGCCCCCGAACTGGCTCTAATGGCGGCACCATAGGCGCTGCCATCTTGTTTTGGGCTTCTGCGCAGAAGCTGTTTTTTGCTTCTGCGCATGCGCACAATTGCTATGTCTCAGAAGTCCCAAGGGTTTTATGGGCAGAGATCTAGGCAGCACCAAGACCATCCTGACAGGGGCCTCCCTTTTAAATCTAGGCAGTCCTTTCGAGGAGGAGGAGGTCGTTCTTTCCAGCTCCCTCAGTGAGTGCATTCCCGAGCACCCCATCGGAGGCCAGCTGGCCTATTTTGCGGACTGATAGGAGGAATCCACTTTGGACTCTTGGTTTCAAGAAACCATTCGATCAGGTCTCTCTCTTGAGTTCCACTCTATTCCCCCGAGGATTTGTCTCCACTGTCCAGTATCTAGACTCCTGGCCAAGAGGATCCTCATGGAGACAGCTATTCAGCACTTTCTGGATATCCATGCCATCGAGGCCGTCCCTGAGGATAAACACATACAGGGATTCTATTCCATCTTGTTTGTCGTCCCAAAGACCTCGGGGGTATGGAGAGCAATTCTCAATCTTAAACGACTTAATCGTTATGTCATCTATAAACAGTTTAAGATGCATTCACTTTCCACTATCTTAGAAGGCGTTAGAGAGGGCGATTTCCTCTCTTCCATTGACCTTACAGAGGTATATTTACATGTGTCTATTGTCCCACATCATAGACAATTCCTGAGATTCCAGTTCACTGGCAATCATTATCAATATAGGGCAATGCCGTTTGGGCTGTCATCAGCCCCTAGAGTATTTACTAAATTGTTAGAGGCTCTGGCTGCAGTGTTAAGGGCACACTCTTGCGTGTCCAGTACTACCTGGATGACATCTTAATTCAGTCATCCTCCCCTTCCCAGGCTTGTGAGGACCTACGAACAACCTTCCAGGTCCTGCGGCACCACAGGTTCTCCATTAACCTGGAGAAGAGCCACCTATCACCCACTACTAGATTGCTCCATTTAGGAGCTATAATAGACTCAGTACAGGGTAGGGTATATCTCTCCCCTGACCATCAGGCTAGTATTCAACAACTGGTTACCACCATTCAGAGAGCTCGGTCGGTACTGATATCGGTGTTAGCCAAGTTACTAGGCAAAATGGTGTCCACCTTTGTCATTGTTCCCTGGGCCTGTGTCCACTCCCAAGACCTCCAATGGTTTCTCTTGCCATTTCAGAGGTCCGGCAGGGTCAGTTCTCTGGCCAGGGTGCATCTTCCACCAGATGTCATCGAATCTCTCACATGGTGGGGATCTCAGGCTCTTTCCAATGGCAGCCTGTTTTGGGAACCAGAGCAGATGGTCCTGACAACGGATGCAAGTTTAACAGGCTGGGGTGCCCACATTGCTTCTCATATGGTCCAAGGTCAGTGGACCAGGCAGGACTGCAAACGCAGCATAAATTGGCTGGAGCTATGGGCAATACATCTGGCCCTTCACCATTTCAGCCCATTGGTGACAGGCCATCATGTGTTGGTGATGACTGACAACATTGTGGCCAAGGCGCATATCAACTGTCGGGGAGGCATGCTGTCCCAGTCCCTGATGGCGGAGACCCATTGGCTGGCCCTTTGGGGGGAGAAACACCTCCTCTCCCTTCGGACGGACCACATTTCGGGTGTCACCAATGTGCAAGCCGATTGGCTCAGCGGGCCTCGGTGGACCACGTCAAATGGCGCCTGAATCCGGCACTCTTCAAGGAGCTAATGGACATATTTGGAATGCCTGCAGTAGACCTTTTTGCTACTCCAAGCAATGCCCAGCTCAGCAATTATATCACACAATTTGAAACCCCGGGGGCAGTGGGGACCAATGCTCTCCGGGTCCCATAGCCCAAAGGCCTTCTCTACATGTTTCCACCACTTCCAATCATACCTTGAGTTATCCAGAAGATTGTACAAGAGAAGGCGGAGGTCATCTTCATAGCACCTTACTGGCCTCGCAGACTGTGGTTTGTAGATCTGCTGAATCTCTCCGTGTCTCCACCCTGGAGGTTGTCTCAGAGGCTGGACTCTCTCAGCAAGGGGTCATTGATCCACTCAGACCCTCAGTGGTTCAAACTGACCACCTGGCGCTTGAGCGGGTCGCCCTGAGGAAGGACAATATTCCAGCCAGGGTCATTGATACAATGCAAGCCTCCCAGAGACCTTCCACTACCCGCATCTATGACTCTACCTGGTGGACCTTTTGCGGGTGGTGTGCTAAGTTGGCCATCATTCTCTCCAGGGCTTTGGCTACTAACGTCCTTGAGTTCTTCCAGGACGGACTGGACAGGGGACTTAGCCTGAACACCTTACGTAGACAAGTAGCGGCCTTGGCATCCATTATGTCTTGCAGTCGCCATGAGTCATTGACGCTTCATCCGCATATCCGGTGTTTCCTGTGGGGTGCCACTAACATCGCCTCTCCGGTCATACACCACTACCCTACTTGGGATCTTCCCAAGGTGTTGCAGTCCCTGATGGATTTGCCCTACGAACTGCTTCAGGAGGCTACTTTTTTTGGTGGCCATTACGTCGGCTAGGCGGGTGTCCAAGTTGGCAGCTTTGTCTGTGAGGTCTGATTTGTGTATCTTCCATTCAGACAAGGTGGTCCTTAGATCACTTTCCTGCTAAAAGTGAATACATGGTTCCATCGGGCACAGGAGACTGTTCTCCTGAACTTTTGTCTACAGCCTGTTCACCCTTCAGAGAAACGCTGGCATATGCTAGATGTGCTGTGAGCACTGCGTATCTATATCAAACGGACAGCGGGATTCCGCAAGTCAGAATCGCTATTTTTATCATTTCAGCCGGCTTCGATGGGCCGTAAGGTGACGCCGTCCACAGTTGGTTGCTGGATACATTGTACTATAGCTAAGGCGTATGAGCTTCCATCGCGCCAGGCACCATCTCACATCACCGCCCACTCTACAAGGAGTGCCGCCACTTCAGCAGCTTGGGCTACCCAGGCATCCCTTGAGGAAGTTTGCCACGTGGCTACTTGGTCATCACCTTCTCCATTTGTGCACACTATAAAATCGATGTCTTTGCTTTGGCTGAAGCTTCCTTTGGCAGGAGAATGTTGCAACAGGTCATTAAGGACTAGGGCCTCAGCAACAGTCTAGCAACTGTTGTCACCCGCCTGTTTGAACAGCCAGCTTTGGTATGTCCCATTCCTGGATGCTATATCCACCATGAGGGAGAAGGGGTGTTAGCCCCACCCTGTTTGGTCAACAGAGACTGTTGGCTTTGTTTCTACTGGAGGAAGGTATTTAATTGACTATGGCGCAACGGAGTCTGTCGCTTCGCTTCTTCATTTCAAGCTGATTAGCATAGCAACAAGGGAGGCACCTAAACAGCTTTGACAGACTCAGTCCAATCAGAGAGCAGACAGATTTAACCCATTCCTGGATGCTATATCCACCATTCCTAGAAGAGGCGTATCAGGTAAGACCAACACCCCTTTGTCTCTTTCTTCAACTTTCCTACTCTTACTAATTATTACTATTCTATCCCACAGTTTTATATATAATTCAAGAGAGGCAAATATGTCTAACATGTCCAGCCATCTTTGCACTTTCAGACATGAAATAAGTAAATGTTTAAAAAATAGTTCATCAATCTGAATTCAGAATTTTATTTTGCATTAATGTTGGCAAAAATGATTTGATTTGTTTTGTTAGGAAAGACCGAGAAATAGTAATTTTATTTGAGTGTATATTTTATGGTGAGGTATAAGACAATATGCGGGTTGCAATGAATGAAAAAGAGGGAGAAATGAAAAGGTGTTCAGAAACTGCCTTCCAGAATGAAATACCATATGTTATATTCTTGTTCAATGTACTTTCAGATGAGTTATAATTATAATCCACTGAAAAACAGGGTTCGTCATGAAAATGCTGACAGCTAACATAATGAAATGACACTTACAATGAAATAATGAAAATGCTGCTGCAGAAACATGTAAAAATAAGACAAGTGAATGAAAATCCATCATTTCTGTGTTTTGCAGTAAAATTGAACCAAGCCAAGAATATGGCCACCTGAAACTAATAAATTAGATATTGTTCAGTTCCCCGAGTCAAGTAGAAAATAGAAGCAGCATCTTTAAATATGTATCTTTCCCTCTGAAATAAAATCAGAGTCATAAAGTTAGAAAGGGTCACTCAGACCTATCCTCTGCTCAGTGCAAGAATTCAGATTAAAGCATCTTTGACAAATGCCTCTCTGCTTTGCTCAGCAGGGGAATTCTGGGAGTTGAAGTCCATATAGCTTAAAGTTGTCAAGATTGAGAAGCATTGCTATAATCTATGATTAAGCATGTGCAACGAAAGAGAGAACTAAGGGCTTTTCTGTTGAGAAATTCCAATGTTGAATTATTCTTGCTCTTTATTTGCTAATTGATTTCCTTCTTGTAATCAGGTCTTCTTGGATGTGTGTGTATTTGTATGTCCCAGACATATTATTTATTTATTTATGTGCCAAGCACCTCCCAGACATGCAGACACATGCATACGCATGTATGTGCAAAGTTCATGTTGCCAGGTTTTATGCAGCAGTGATTAAAATTCAGATGATGACTTGTGCTTTAAACCAGCTTAAACCAGTTGTCACAACTGGGCAACTGGGCAGTATGTTTAAGTAGTTAGCTTCCCCTAAAATCAAGAATTATAACATATCATGATCAGTTTTCCCCCAATAGTTCTACTTCGCCCATTTCCTTTATGAACTCTTCTTTATCAGTTGCAAGCCAGGAATAGGTGATATTCTTTGCCTTCATCCATGTTGTGAAACAGAAAAAAAGGGGTCAACAAGACAGATATTTCTTAGGAGGGCTACGCTTGATAGAAATCTAAATATATCCCAAAATGCTGCAGGGTTGCAGCCTGAATAACTTTGATATGTGTGCTTTACAAATCAATAAATACCAGTCAACATAACTCCCAGGGATGTATTGTTTTAGGTGGTATTTAAATTTTTAAAAAGCTCCTTACTTATAAAAAATTGATACATCAAGATAGCAATAGTCTAGAAACCTGAAATCAGTGCTATCAATAATTGTGAATAAAGTATATATACTGTTCCAACTTTTAATATATAAAGTATAAATGTTCCAACTTTTAAGGTTCTCACAACTCAACATTTCTTCATGTTCCCAGTTGCATTGATTAATTCTCCCACTGGTTGCAGACTTCAGATATATACCGTATTTTTTGGAGTATAAAACGCACCGGAGTATAAGACGCACCTTAGTTTTGGGGGAGGAAAACAAAGAAAAAAGGCCTCTGCCTCCAAACAATTTGCAAAACAGCAAACAGCAAACAGCACAGATGATATACACTGTTTTTGCTGTGTATTTCTGTGCATGTGTGCCTGACCCATAGAAATTGAAGAAATGTACATTATGCCAGAAAGTTTTCTTAAATGCAGTCACACTAATTCCTCCCAATTATTTAAATAGATCTACTCCAAGGTAAGTCAGGATTTAACTCTAATACTAAACAGGACACTGTTACATTTCAGACTATACTTGTACAGAGCTGTTAAAATTAATTAAAATTTCTGGAAGTATATATTATTCTCTATTATTTAAAAGAAGATACTGGACCTCTTCAGAGCAAGCATTTATTTTAAAAAGCTTCTTTATTTTGTTAAGTTGTCTAGAGGTCTCCAACCTTGGCAACTTTAAGACTTGTGGACTTCAACTCCCAGAATTCCACAGCCAGCAAAGCTAACAAAGCTGGCTGTGGAATTCTGGGAGTTGAAGTCCACAAGTCTTAAAATTGCCAAGGTTGGAGACCCCTGAACAATAATAAAGCAGTCTTTAAAAAATAAGTCTAATAATTTGAACATTCTACAGACATTTATAGTTATTCACTTACCCCCTTCCATCCAGTTCAGCAAAAAATAAAAATCTGTCTCTCCCAGCTATTTGCCTCTTTGCAGTTAGTTTCACTTTCATTTTCCCACGTGGCAAACCTAATCAGCTGTAGGTTGGGAAGTGCTAGTGACTTGCTTGGCTTTACAGGCTCTTCCCTCTTTGCTGCAAACAGGTAAATTGCTAGAAGACAGAGGCCAAAGGGTCGGGGTAACTGGGTGGGTGGGGCTACATTCGGTGTATAAAACGCACCCAAGTTTTCACCCTCTTTTGGGGGGTAAAAATATGGTATATATAGTTTACTTCTTGCTGAGTGAATATGTTGAGTTGCGTGGAGATGCTGAACAGAGCTTCATGAACATCTAAATAGCCATAAAGAGATGAATTGAGAGCATGTGTATATTGTATATGCATCTCTGGCATCTGCAGGGAGTCAAAATTGGCTGACATAATCCAAGATTTGGGCATGTGTGCAATGCTCGTCTATGACTGTAATAAAGATTTGATCAATGGGGGGAAAATCCACCCTCTTTTGTCTTATGTGGAATTTTAGGAATTACTTTAAGGAAAATTATAATTGTATTATCAATCTTCAGTCTTATATTAAAATTCTACTGCAAAACCTTATTCCTTGTCTTCTTCTGGACAAAGTGTACCATAATATCCCCTGGAATATTTTTTCTTCTCAGAAATTTTGAATTTATTCAATAACATTAACATTTCCTGCCTCGGTAGCCTCCTTTTCCCAATCCAATTTTTTTCCCAGAACTTTAATAATCTTTTCTCTAATTTCCTCTGAGATTGCTTTAAATCTCAAACAAAATGTTCTGACCTAGGCATTCCCAAACCATGAAGCAGACTCCTTGTGCAGACAAAAACCCTTTTTATTCAGTTACTGTGAATTTCTCTCATTCACATCCAACAAAGTCTTTCAAGAGAGCATTTACAGATACAGACCTTATCTGGCTTGGAGAGCTGCCAGGCTGATATCTTCAAAACTTGGCAAGAAGTCTCTGAGAGTCACGAACCAATTAAATAAACTAATTGTCTCCTGCCAATTCCCCTTTCCTTTCGCTCCTCTTTTATTCCCTATGGGAGGGGCCAGTCATCGTCTACCTGTGGCCTTACTCCCAAGTCGACCCTTGTTCCTTAGCTGTTCATTTCGTCTGGCAACTCTGTGCATGCACACACTGGGAACAGGCTCCAGCTGTTCGTCTGCTTCATTGATGTCTGACTCCAAAGGCAACTGATAACTGTCAGACTGCCCTGGTCCCATCTCTGCCTCCAATGCAGAGCACTCGTCAGAGCCTTCCCCAGACTCCAGGACTGGCCCATGTTCCCAACCTCCTCACTGTCCGAATCTGGTGCCAGCTCCACTGGCGGGCCACAACACAAAATTTCTTTCTCTCAATTCCAACAGAGCCAGATTATCTAGTTCTCTTTCCAATTCCTATGATTTTTGTATTAGTCTCTAAAATTTCCATTTTGTCATTAATTTGTTTTACCTCTTCAAGACATTTGTTTTACAGAGCTTTTTATCTTTTAACTTCTTTCGTATTTACAAGTCTTTTGTTCATTATTTTTCAAAAGCTGTCAATGTAGCATCAAGTGATTTTAACTTATTGCCCAGTAACTCAAATTATTTCTAAAGCAAATGTGGTGTATTTCTTTGCTGTGCAGCTTTAGCAATTCTCCCCACACACACACACTCTTTTTCCATTCTTGCCACTTTTCTGGTGGCTGCCATTATGATATTATAAACCAAAAATGAAAGTGTCTCAAGTAAGAGAAAAAGAAAGAGAAGCTTCTTTCCATTTCTAAAATCTCCCTGTACTTTTAATACTTTCTTCTCTAATGGCACTCTGTGGTTGTAGTCAGTATCACAACCCAAATCTCCATAGTTTAAATCAGCATGGCATTTTGCCTCATTTGTGTGTGAGTGTGTGTGTGTGTGTGTGTGTGTGTGTGTGTGTGTGTGCAGTGGAGGGTTCTCAAAATTTTTACTACCACTCTGTGGGCGTGGCTTATTTTGTGGGTGTGGCTTGCCGGCCATGTGACCGGGTGGGAATGGCTTGCCGGCCATGTGACCGGGTGGGAGTGGCTTTGCAGTCATGTGACTGGGTGGGGGTTGCTTGGTGATCATGTGACTGGGGGGTCATGTTACTGGGTGGGCATGGCCAACTTGACGTCACTCATGTCAAGGGTTAGGGTTAGGGTGCCTGGCCTCTCCTCGCCTCAAAGGCCTCAATGAGATACAATTTCCCTATCTATTTACTACTACTGAACATCCAAAATATACTATTTAATCCTATGTAATGTGTACATACATATTACACACAGGCACACAAAAATATACATTATCTACTATATATACTGTATGTGTATGTACACACACACACACACACACACACACACACACACACCTCTTCTAAAACTATACACATTCAACCTTACCTACTGCATTTGGAAAAACGCACCCAGAGTCCACTTTAACTTTTTAAAAATCAAGGAAATTTCTTTCAAAGTTTAGCTACACTTTGATTTATGAAGGATCTGGATATTTTTGTTGCATTTTCTGTACCATTTCCTGGAATTCTTTTATTTAAAAATCCAGATTTTCATCAAATGTTTTACTCTGTGGAAAACTGTAACTTATGCTACACAATGTTGATAGATTCTTGGAGAGGAGGTATCACCCTCCCATTCTCTACGGATGGTATGGATATGACAGGATTTTAGAGAACCTTCCTGCTAGCAAATGTGCTGCTTTTTGCAGTGAGAGCAGAGATCATAATGAAGTATCAGAAAACAAGTTAGTATTTCTCTGCCCTGCAGATCTCTTGTTCCGATGTCCAGGAAGTATTGTTTCACTTGTATGTTGGATGGGGATCTTTGAGACCAAAGATATAGGAATAGGAATTATATGCTTCTTTTTGCAAGATGCATTATTTACAACAAAATAAAGCTATAACAATAACAAGTATGCCTCTAGAGTATTGGTTTAACAGACCCTTAGTTTAGTGACTTCAGATGCAGCAGACAAAATCTGCCTATGGAATTTATGCTTCTGCATTAAAAATCCCTTATACCATTGGCTAAAAATGAAAAATTAACTTAAGAAAAATCCCACTTACCATTTGAATTTAACAGGCATTTTGTTTTAACAGACACTTCTTCTCCCCATTAGTCCATTAAACTGATATCTTACTACAACTTCCAGCCAGTTGTGCTCCCTAAAAGAAACAATTGCACCCCCATTGCCAGCCTTCCTTCCTTCCTTCCTTTCCTTCCTTCCTCTTTTTCTTCTTTTCCTTTCTCCCACCTTCCTTTTCTTTTCATCTCCTTCCTTCCTCTTTTTCCTTCTTTTCCTTTCTCCCACCTTCCTTTTCATCTCCTCCCTCCCTCCTTCATCTTTCTTTTTCCTTCTTTCCCTTTCTCCCACCTTCCTTTTCTTTTCACCTCCTTCCTTTTTCCTTCTTTTCCTTTCTCCCACCTTCCTTTTCTTTTCATCTCCTTCCTTGCTTCCTCTTTTTTCTTCTTTTCCTTTCTCCCACCTTCCTTCTTTTCATCTGCTCCCTCCCTCCTTCCTTCCTTCATCTTTCTTTTTCCTTCTTTCCCTTTCTCCCACCTTCCTTTTCTTTTCACCTCCTTCCTTTTTCCTTCCCCCAATCATTAGGTAATTTTGACAGCCAATATTTGCAGGATCTTCCCTCCAAACCAGGGGTCTCCAACCTTGGCAACTTTAAGACTTGTGGACTTCAACTCCCAGAATTCCTCAGCCAGCTTTGCTGGCTGAGGAATTCTGGGAGTTGAAGTCCACAAGTCTTAAAGCTGCCAAAGTTGGAGACCCCTGCTCCAAACGAAGCAAGAAGGGGAGAGGAGCCCCCCCCAGGTTTATCCAGGAGAGGGGGAGAGAATCGCAAGGCTGAGCTGGACTCCAATTCAGGGAAGGCAGAACGGGTGATGATGGGAACTGCGCACTCTCCCCGCAAGGCAAGTGGAGCCCAGAGGCGCCCGGGGACCCCTCTTCGCCTGCAGGCGTTCCCCCCGCCCTCCAAGCCCCTCGCCTGCAGCCAGCACCACCCCGGCCAGGTGGGCCGGCAGCTGCGGCAGCCACGGGAGCCCCAGCGGCACAGGCGGAGCTCCTGCCGGATTGCTCGTTCGCTCTGGACTGCTGGGGCAGGAAAGCTCCAGAGTTGGGGCCTCCCTTCCCTTCCCCCTTTCCTAAATTTCCTTTCCTTTCCTTCCCTGCCGCCAGGGTAGTTCCATATCCCCAGTCCCATCCCCCCACACCTCCCACGCCAGAAAAGTACAAGCGGCAGCAAGATAAACGAGCGTCTCTGGCTTCCTCTCCACCCCCAGCCCTTCGCCCCAGCACCTACAGCGTCTTCAGAAGAATACGGCTTCATCTGGAGCTGCTCCCCTGCTGTTTCTCCCTGCTGCCCCCGGGTGCGAGGGAGCAGGGCGGGCGAGAGGTGGCTGTATGTTTGGGCAGGGTGAGGGGGAGAATGGCTCATCTGGAGCTGCTCCCCTGCAGCTGAGGCCGTGGCTTGTCCCTGCTGCCCCCGGGTATGAGAGAGCTGCTCCAGATGAGCCATTCCCCCTCATTCCTGGCCTCTTTAAATCAAGGACTGCCCGCTACTGCTCTGGGGCTGGGGCAGGGGCTGGGGCGGGGGCGGCACTGAGCGCCCTGGGTGATTTAAAGACACTGCGGCTGCTGCTTTTGGAAGTGCAAAGCCACCAGGGAACCTGCGCCCACCGAGCACCAGCGTGGAAGGGACCCAGGGGTGAAATCCTCCCGGTTCACCCGGGCCAGTCCTTCGGCGTATAGCCGATGGAACTGGCGGCGGTCGCGGCGCGGAGCTTCTCCCGCCCGCTTTCCCGGCCCAGCTGAACACAATCACCACTTTCCTGTCCCGGCTGAACACAATCATTCGGGTTATTTTTCCCTCTGTGCATGCGCGCGCATGCACAGAGGGAAAAATAACCCGAATGGCGGCATTCAGCCGGGACGGGAAAGCGGGCGGAAGAAGCTCCGTGCTGCGACCGCCACCAGTTCCATCGGCTATACACTGAAAGACGGGCCAGGGCGAACCGGGAGGATTTCATCCCTGAAGGGACCCCTTCCAAAGCCCGCGTCCTCCTCCTCATGCAAAGCGACCTGGCTTGCCGGCTCCTCCTGCTGCTGCTGCCGCTGCCAAGAGAGGCGGCGCCCGGACCAGTCGCAACGCTTTTTGCCCTCTTTTCAGGCCGAAAAGCTGCCTAAATTTCAGGTTGGGGCATAGATGGATCGGAAAGGGGCGGTTGCGGTGCTTTATAAACTGGCCGCTGGCTGGCAGCAGAAAACAGTCCCAGCTTCCATCTTTGAAGGGTGCGTCCATGCCGTCTGCCCCCCCATGACTTAAGAGTTTGCCCGCCGGTGCGAAATCCCATGGGGGAGGTTTGCGGAGGGTGTGGAACCGCTCACATGGGATGCCAGGTCGGGAGTCCTTAGCTGGACGGCGGAGAGAAGCTAGCCAGCCAGAAGGGAGAGAAATAAAACCTTCTACCGGAGTCTTGGCCCCTACTCAAGGCGGAGCGGCAAGGAGAGGTGGGGTGGGCGGGGGTGGGCTGCAGCAAGCTCCAGGGATGGGGTGGGGGGGCCGTAGCACGACTGCGACTTACCTGTAGGCAGGAGAAGGCAGCTCAGTTGCGGCGCAGGGCAGGCACCACGTGGGAACTGGGAAGGCAGCTTAGGCGGTGAGGAGTGAGTGAGTGGGCGGAAACAAGACGTAGGCACATGCGCAGTGCCGGAAATTCGGCTTCTGCGCATGCGCAGAAGAAAACCCCCCGAAAAATTCAAAAAATATTCAAAACAAAAAACATACCTTGGAATGATGGAAGGCTGAGTCAACCTTGAGCCGGTGAGATTTGAACAGCTGAACTGCTGATCACAGTCAGCTAAAGTAGCCTGCAGTACTGCACTCCAACTGCTGTGCCACCTCGGCTCTTAATATCCAGTTCCAGCAACTGTTCTTTATATGTTTTAGCCTTCAGTCCCCTAATCATCTTTGTTGCTCTTCTCTGCACTCTTTCTAGAGTCTCAGCATCTTTTTTACATCGTGGCGACCAAAATTGGATGCGGTATTCCAAGTGTGGCCTTACCAAGTCATTATAAAGTGGTATTAACACTTCACGTGATCTTAATAAACTGCATAAACAGATCTATCCCTCTGTTTATGCAGCCTAGAACTTTGTTAGCTTTTTTTGCAGCTGCAGCATACTGCTGGCTCATATTTAAGTGATTGTCCACTTAGGACAATAGGAGAAAACTTCTTTCAGAGTATCTTCCCTCCATCCAAATGAGTCCATCTAATTTTTAATTAGAACTCTTTAAAAAAAGTGATACAATAAGATTAGAACTATGGGGGGAGCAGAATGAACTAAATATTACAATTAAATGAGTAGAACACGTATTTTGACTTGCTAATACAAAAAGAAACAAATATTCAAATATTTAGACATATTGAAGGATATTTTTGAAGAATGGACCCAGAAGTTAATTTTAATTGTGTTTACATTTATAGATAGACTGTGTTTAAAAGATGTTATGAAAGGGAAAAGATTTTAGTGGACAAGACTAAGACTGATTTTAAAATGCATTTAAAATTATAGGCTACAAGAATGAAATGGAAAAAGATCTTGCACTAGACATACACATAAGACTGATGTCTTAATAATTAAAAAGGATATACAATAACAAACCAAAAAGTGATCTGGATAACTTTTCTGTATTAGATTTTTTTAAAAAGACTTGTTAAATCTTTAAGGGATTTTGTGAGAAGAGACAAAGAAAAATTGAAAAGATATTATAAAATACTATTTGAAGGGACTAAATTTTAAGATTATTAGGAATAAAAGCAAGGAATATAGAGTTGGTTTATTTGATCAATGTTAAAATAAATATAGTGTTATGTCTGGTAACCCTTAATGGACTTTTGCTAATCAGGTCTGAGCAACAAAGCATCAAGAATCTATAGATATTTATAGATAAAAATGAGATATGAAAGGAAGAGATCATTTGTGATAAGTTACTAAAATTATTTATGTTTATGATGAAGGGAGAAGTCATTTCTTTATATATTTATTCTATGTATCTTTACAATATTCTTATTTTTTATATGTAATGTAATATATAGTTTGTATTAGTTATTGTCTTTTAATTGTAATTTTTAATGAACTTCTTTTTTATTTTTTAATTAATCCTTCGGTTGACAAGTTTTTCAATTTTCATTAAATAATAATTAATCTTTCTTGCATGCATTTTCTACAATTATTTTGTTAATTGTTTCTCCCATCATTAACCCTTTTGAAACTTAAATCTTTCATGTACTATAGGGAATGTTTCATTCTGCATCGATTAATATAAATTTTGAATATAAGGGGAGAGAATTGTGGTCTTTAAAAGAGGAATTTAGTAGAAGAATAATTGCTACGAAGTAGGATGTATCTTACATAGCAATAAAGGCACTGAATCTCTGCTTTAAGAAGGCTATGGGAAGTGATCAATCACACCATATTACTAAATAGATGTTGGCCTTTCTGTTTGAGCTGCTTTGGACATGCTAATGTACTTCATTCCTTAATTTTAAACATGGCAGAAAAAAACCTGCAAAACAGGAAGTATGTTTCAATCACGCTTCCTGTTCTGCACTCACCAGGATACCTAGAGCTATTTTGAGCAGCTTCCTCATGGAAGACATTTGGGAATGTTAACAGTACTTTCTCTGTAGCATTCACTTTCTCCATTTATGCATAGTGGAGGCGGAGATGATTAAAACCTATGCCATAACAAATGAGTACTTTGGTTCATTGGCTAACAAGGCAAAGTCAGAAGCTCCCCATTTCTGAAGCCATTCCAAAGGTCAACTTTGGCCAGCATCACTTTCCACACGTATTCTTACCAGCTAAGCCTATCCTAGGTATGGATTTATTCAAATCTTTGTTTGGGTTTATATGGAAAAATAATTGGGTTGGATTTTCTTTATACCTAATCATGATTTTTACGGGCTTTTTCATTCGTAATCCAATCATTTTATCTGAGATTTGGGCAGGAACTATTCAAAAGCAGAATACGTGCATCCACAACATATCTGCTCATTTTCTTTACTCTGTCTGTATTACATTTCATAAAACCGCCGCCCTGAGTCCTTCGGGAGTTGGGCGGCATATAAGAATAACAAAATAAATAAATAAATAAATAAAACATAGCCACACATTCAAGGAGGCTGAATAAGATCCCCAAGTATCCGTGTGTGGCTTGCATGTGTATGTCAAAAATGTCGAGAGGGTAGCAGTTACTATATGCAGTTGAAGCCTGGACTATTAAACATATGACGCATATCAAAAGGAACCTCATCACATGGTTGTGGCTGTTCTCTTGGTTGTTTTCATCCCTTTGCCCTGGTAACAGCATTGGAGTACTCTGACTGGGAATAGATAATCCCATTCCCTCCCAAAGGACATAATATTTTCAGGTAGGACTGCTTTTTGCAAGGGATAGACAGCAAAATAAGCTCTACCTGCAAGATGTCCAGAATAATTCCCAATTTTAAAATTAGAGATTTAGTTAGTTAGTTAGTTAGTTAGTTAGTTAGTTAGTTAGTTAGTTAGTTAGTTAGTTAGTTAGTTAGTTAGTTAGTTAGTTAGTTAGTTACGGTAGTTAGTAATATTGCAAACTCCTATCTTTATTGTCATGATTTATTTTTGGTAGCAAAACCTCCCCAAAATCGGTAGCTAATTATGGATGAAATGGCAATCATTTTCCACCAAGAAAAAATAAAAATAGAAGAGTACAATTATTAAGATGTCATGCTAAGGCTGGAGTTATGCCCATGTTGTATAATTTTGTCCTACCAAGCTTCAATTTTGTATCTCCATATTTAAGAGGAAACAGACATTTCAAAGGAATCTTGACTTACAGAATTGAACCAAAATTTACAGCAAAGGTTTCTACCAGTTTTACACACACACACACACACACACACACACACACACACACACACACACACCACCACCACCAACAACAACAACAACCCCCCCCCCCCAGTAACTCATATATCACATCTAGTATTAGAGTGTGCCGAAACCGACATGACTTAACAATCCCAAAATAACACGCACGCTTTGTCCGGGTTTTGTTCTATTTTATTCTATCAAAACCAGTTTTGGTTCAGAAATTGCACTGGCTTAGAAATAATGTAATGCTAAGTAATGGAAATTATGTTTTGCCATTTATTTTTGGCAACACATTTAAGTGTTGGGCAAAAGTATACCATATTTATAATTTTCAGTTCAAATTAAGACACAGAGAGAATAGATGGCTGTGAATCCGAAAAAGCAAATACCGTAAGTAAATATTTATATTTATATTCTGTAGACTGCATCATTATTAGATCAAAGCATCAATTGCTTGGAAAGTATTTTTAACAGCTGAAGTGTCCATTACCAAAAACTGTAAATATTTGAGAAAGGCTATATGAAAGGAACAGATTTACACAGTTTGGCTAGTACAGCAGTGTTTCTTGTTAAATGCAATGAAATTGTTTGATTCATGGAGAAAATCTATCCATGTGATTGCTAAGAGTTGATACCACCTTGACAGCACATAATCAATAATTCAATATTGGGGGACATATATTAAATATAAATATGGGGGGACCTTTATATCTAGAAATATATACTCCAGGAATTAGAAAGCTGGACATAATATATTATAAATGCAGTATTGCTTTAACCCAAACCTCCCTTTCCTGGAAACTGTATAAATTTGTGCAGATATTATGTGCAGTGTGTGTGTGTGTGTGTGTGTGTGTGTGTGTGTGTGTGTGTGTGTGTGTGTGTGTGAGAGAGAGAGAGAGAGAGAGAGAGAGAGAGAATATATCACATATCTCTATGTATGATATTTTTGCTACTTATATTAATAACACCATTGTAAGTAATGGACTTTCACGCATGAAAGCAGATAATACTGGATTCTCAATATTCTCAATATATTTAAATGTAACACGGTCATGATGTTGCTGGTGCAGAGAGAAGAAGGAGACTATTATTAATTATTAATAATTATTAACAACCAATTAATCACTGTGGCTGATACAGAAATCATTAATGTGTTCTTTCAAACAGTAATTAAGAAGACTAACAGAATGTCCTAGTTCTAGGTTTTCTTCTAAACAGACATTTCCCAAATCAAATCTTCCTCACTTTATGCCTTAAGCTTTGGCCAGATGCAGGAATTTTCTGTACAACAGAGGAAAATGTCTATGAAGAAAAGCATCTTTGGAGCAGGGGAAAATTGATATGCAATGTGAAATCTAAATACATAAAGTGAGTTTTTTTGTTTTTGTTTTTTTTTTCTTGTGTGTGGAAGGAATAAGGCTTTGTGTATGAATAGGGTAATCAGTATTAATTGAGCCACGGTGGCGCAGTGGTTAGAGTGCAGTACTGCAGGCTACTTCTGCTGCCTGCCGGCTGCCTGCACTTTGGCAGTTCAAATTTCACCAGGCTCAAGGTTGACTCAGCCTTCCATCCTTCCGAGGTGGGAAAAATGAGGACCCAAATTGTTGGGGGCAATATGCTGATTGTGTAAACTGCTTAGAGAGGCTGTAAAGCACTGTGAAGTGGTATCTAAGTCTAAGTACTACTGCTATTGCTAATTACAGGGATTCATTTTATTCACTTTCATTTACTCTGATGGTTCTGCTGCAAGCAAGCTATTTGAGGTCTTCACTGAAATGCTATAGATTTTACATAGCTTTTGTTTCTCTGCTTTGCTTCATGTCCTTAAAAAAAACACCTGTCCTTATGAATTGTTTTCCTATCTTCTTACCTTCAACATTGGATCCTCCCAAAGTAAATAACCAACATGCTTCCTACATACTCTGTGGTTTTGAAGTAGAGATGGGTACATCATATTTGTATTATAAATCTATAATGTCTTGAGAGGAAAGGCAAACTTGGTATAAAGTCTTTAAGAGGGTTACCCAAAAATGACAAATGTCTTGCTTAAATACTAGCAATAGCAATAGCAATAGCATTTAGACTTACATACCCCTTCACAGTGCTTTAAGGCCTCTCTAAGCAGTTTTACAGAGTGAGCATATTCGGTCCTCATTTTACTATAATGCTGCTTTTTAGTTAAAAATTAGGAGTCATGTGAAGTTTGATACTTGCCCAGTCTCCTGATTCTAATAGTACTCGCCCTGAAACTGAGTTGTAATATTTTACTATTTTTCAGTGAAGAAAAATACTTCGTCTTTGGAAGGCGCAGTGCTTCCAAAGATATTTGTCTATGCATAAATAAAAGCATGTGTCTATTTATGGACTTAGCTTTATCTTGTTTTCTTTATGAATTAGTATTCAGCTGCCTCCAATGATGTCATCATTGGTCATCATGAGTATGACCATAGCATCTTGATACCATTTTTTTCATCTAAACTCATTCTCATAATTGATCCAAGCATCTTTATATTGGCTTCATTTGTCTTTAGAAACAAAGCCAACATTGATATGTAGCTGATCGAAGACATAATACAGGTGTTTTATATGACACCTAGTAGCATATTTATAGCAACATTGAATTTGCAGTATGATCACTGATTGTCTTAGATCTTTCATGACCCAAGTCCAGCAAAAATGAAAAGAAGTATTATTTGAGAGATGAAAAGGACACTGAAGCAGAGAAAACAATTATTTATTTATTTATTTATTTATTTATTTATTTATTATTTATTTACTTACTTACTTATTTACTTATTTACTTACTTATTTATTTATTTACTTACTTACTTACTTATTTATTTATTCTATTTCTATGCCGCCCAACTCCCTAGAGACTCTAGGCGGCTCACAACAGAAGAACAAACATCAAAATCAATACAAAAACATCTAAAAAGAGTTTAAAAAACAATTTAAATTGTTTTACAATTTAAAACAGTTTCAGCCATCCATACATTCATGGCCTGACCTCGCTAGTCGCCCCCACAAGGTCAGTGGCCCCAAGCCTGTCAGAAAAGCCAGGTCTTTACGGCTTTCCGGAAGGCCAATAAGTGGGGGTAGTGCAGATCTCAGGAGGTAACTGATTCCAGAGAGCTGGGGCAGCCACAGAGAAGGCCCTCCCCCGCGGACCCGCCAGCCAACACTGTTTAGCTGATGGGACCCGAAGAAGACCAACTCTGTGGGATCTTACCAGTTGCTGGGAGGTATGTGGTAGAAGGCGGTCTCGAAGATAATCTGGCCCTGAGCCATGTATGGCTTTAAAGGTTATGATGGGCAGCTCTAAAAATGGGCATGAACAAGTGGTGTGTGTGTGTGTGTGTGTTCATTGATGTTGTCTTTCAAGTGAAGGGGGATAAATGATAAATGATTTGATTATGCTGTTGGTTAAGCAAAGAATATGCATGGATATTCTCCTTTATCAGCATTGATATTTGTTTATAACTTCATACACATTTTTCCTCTTATGTAAATTTTTGTATACAGTGTTCTTTGTACTATAAATTTTTTTCACACACAGATTTTTCACTAGAAACTTCACAGCTGTCCATAGGTTCTTAAATATACACAATTTTAGGACAGTTTTACACTAATATATGCAATTTTATGGCATTTTTCTGATTTCTGAACTGCATTACAAAATTCAATATATTTTAAAAATACCGTATTTTTCGGAGTATAGGACGCACCTTTTTACCCCAAAAAAGAGGGTCAAAAACTGGGTGCATCCTATACTCCGGATGTTGCATTAGGCCACTGCCGGACCACGGGAAAGCCGCTGCCGCTGGCCACGGCCGCGGCCGTCACCACCGGACCACGGGAAAGCCGGCGGCGGCGGACCATAGAAAAGCCGCCGCGGCCGCCCTGGCGGTGGCGGCGGTGACGGCAAGCAGCAGCGACTTTGTTTGGGGCGATTTTGGTGGCTAGCAGCAGCGGAAGCGGCTTTGTTTGGGGCAGCCGCGGCGGCTTTTTTATGGTCTGCCACCGGCGGCTTTCCCGTAGTCCGGCGATTTTGGCGGCTAGCAGCAGCGGAAGCAGCTTTGTTATGGTCTGCCGCCCCAAACAAAGCTGCTTCCGCTGCTGCTAGTCGCCACTACCGCCGGACTACGGGAAAGCCGCCGCCGGCATCCATAAAAAAGCCGCCGCGGCTGCCCCAAACAAAGCCGCTTCCACTGCTGCTAGCCGCCAAAATCGCCCCAAACAAAGTCGCTGCTGCTGGCCGTCACCGCCGCCACCGCCAGACCACGGGAAAGCCACTGCCGCCGTTGCTGGCCGAAGCCTGTTCCCGAGGCAGCTACGGAGCTGCCGCCGCTGCTGCTGCCCAAAGCCAGCCACCTGACAGCTTTGAAGACCTGCTGGCCGAAGCCTGTTCCCGAGGCAGCTACAGAGCCGCTGCCGCTGCTGCTGCCCAAAGCGAGCCACCTGACAGCTTTGAAGACCAACTTCCAGGTTTGCTGTGGGGCTTGTGGACTTCAACTCCCAGAATTTTTCCTCCAGTCATGCTAGCTCAGGAATGACTGGAGGAGGAATTCTGGGAGTTGAAGTCCACAAGTCTTAAAGCTGTCAAGTTTGAAGACCCTTGCCACCCCTAACCCAGGGCTCTTCAAACTTGACAGCTTTAAGACTTGTGGACTTTAACTCCCATTCCTGAGCTAGCATGACTGGAGGAGGAATTCTGGGAGTTGAAGTCCACAAGTCTTAAAGCTGTCAAGTTTGAAGTTTGTAAAAAGTGTATATGGTTGTAAAAAGTGTATATGGTTGTAAAAAGTGTACATGGTTGTAAAAAGTGTACATAGTTGTAAAAAGTATTCTGCTACACTGGTATTTTATTAAATAATATATTGCTACACCATTTCGTTCAGAATACTTTTTTCCTTTTTTTCCTCCTCTAAAATCTAGGTGCGTCCTATATTCCGGTGCGTCCTATACTCCGAAAAATACGGTATATTTTAAAGTCAAAATCTCATGAAATTTGGTTTGTCTTTAAAAGCTATTGTAAAGGGATGGTGCAGGGGTGAAATCCTCCCAGTTCGCCCGGGCCAGTCCTTCGGCGTATAGCGCGCGCATGCACAGAGGGAAAAATAACCCGAATGGCGGCGTTCAGCCGGGCCGGGAAAGCGGGCGGGAGAAGCTCCGCACCACGACCGCCGCCAGTTCCATCGGCTATACGCCGAAGGACTGGCCCGGGCGAACCGGGAGGATTTCACCCCTGGGATGGTGTCTATGCCATTGCACAAATTGGTGTGATAGAACACCTGAAATTATTTTCAGTCACTTTGCTATTTATTCTGGAAGTCTGACATGATTTGGAAGCAATTTATTTCTGATGTTATGTCCTATATGTTTGATTTGGGACTGAAAATTGAAAAGACAGACTATTCGGTGTAATCATACCTTTTACCATTTGATAGATTTGTCTTCCTTAAAATGGCTGAACCCAATACAGATTCTCAACTACTAAAAATGCAAGCAAATGTTGATTTCTGTACTGAAGACTGATTTTTCAAGTTCCATAAACCCATGTGAATCTCTGCATTAAGTCTCTCAGATCAATTGCTATCAAATTTAGTTGATAGTTGAGTCAACCAAAGCTCTCTTCACATTGCTTTAAAATGTTCTATTGTTTTATTTTGTCATATTTAACCTCAGAGAACACATGGGCTAAAAGAATATAAATATATGAATAAAAACATTAATGGGGCGGTCTATAATGGGAGAGTTTCAACAATGTTAAAATGGCAAGCGCAACTCAGTGGTCAAAGACTCTTTTTCTCTTTTAACTTGTATGCAAAGCATGTAATAAATTCCCCCCTTTTTACAACCCTGTAATTCCTTAATTCTGGGTAGAGTCTGGGTGAGTGGATGGAGCTGAGCATTTACTGGCCAGATGCCCTTCCTGATGCCACGTGGAGTTCACAACAGATGTAATGAACATTAATAAGGGGGTCTGGCCATCACTGCCAGTTTTACACTGATATAATCCCCCCTCTGTAGATGCTCTGGCATTAATTCACTGAACTCCTTTCTTGATATCATTTAGAATAGCAGTTAAAATATTCCAATGCAACACAGTGCAACATTTCATAATGTAATGTAAATTATGAGTACCACAGTGTGGGGGAAAAACAGGACTAAGGGTAAAAAATAAAGGTGATCAAAGTAATAATAATAAACACAGCAACCAGATTTAGAACTCACAATGAAGATACTAAAGAGGTGAACACCTTGTGCTTTTTAGTTAGACTGGCAACAGTTGAGGCACTACCAATGGAGAAAGTTTGATTGGTAGACTAGCAATCAAGTCTGGAAAAGATATTCAGATGCCATGTATATCCATATAAAAATGGATCCATTTAAAATTCAGAGTGAGACACTATGCAAGTGAAAGTTGGACTTTGAAAAAGCAAGTTATAAAGAATGTTGACACTTTTCAACTTTGGTGTGGGAGAAGACTCCTGAAAATATCATGATAGAAAAGAAAACAAGCAAATGGATCAAAGGACCAATGAGAGTTCTTACTCAAGACATAAATGACCAAGTGCAAATTATCACACTTCCTAGCTTTCTTGAGAAGTCCATAATGATGAGCCGAGGTGGCGCAGTGGTTAGAGTGCAGCTCTGCAAGCTACTTCAGCTGACTGCTAGCTGCAGTTCAGCGGTTCAAATCTCACCGGCTCAAGGTTGACTCAGCCTTCCATCCTTCCAAGGTGGGTAAAATGATCACCCAGATTGTTGGGGGCAATATGCTGACTCTGTAAACCACTTAGAGAGGGCTGTAAAGCATTATGAAGTGGTATATAAGTCTAAGTGCTATTGCTATAATTCTGGGAAAGGTAGAAGGAAAAAGTAGAAGAGGATGACCAGCAACATAATAGATTGATGTAATTGCAGCCATGAGTAGTGTACCATTGCTGCCATTCCAAGGACTAGGTTGAGAAAAGATCATTCCAGAGAAGGTTTAATGGATACTGGGTGTCAGCCCTGACTTGGTGGGACATGATCATCACTATAATATACATACATTATATATATATTTTCCTCTCCACTCTCACTAGATATACTGTATCTCCTATACCAGGGGTGTCAAACTGTCGGCCTACAGGCCGGATGTGTCACACACAGGCCACCCCAGCTCCGCAGAGGGAAAAAACATCACAATATGTCACATGATGGCAACGTGACATGGTGAGTTTGACACCCATGTCCTATACTAAGCACTCCATCTTTCCCATATGTGATAGTTTTATAATAAGCCATTTTTATATACTGTTCATTGTTCAATTGTGAAAATGCAACCATAAAAATCACCCAAAGCCATGAAATAATACAATGTATGTACAGTTATGCTTACTGTTCTTTATCCTCCTCCCCTTCCTCTTTAAGAGTTTGACTAATTTTGGATCTGACAACAATCCTTTAAGTATATTGCATCACTTGGGAATTGTTTGGCTCAGGTCTCAGACCATGTTGCAATGTGACACCATTGCACTCTCTTTGGAATGCTAATAGCTTTCTTCCAACTGTTTTCAGGAACATCTGCTACCTGCCAACATACCCGAGGTAGCACCAACAGCACAACCCTTCTCATTACCTTCTGCTTGAGGTTCAGGTTTCCCCCCCAGGGCAAAGATGGTTCATTCCCTGGGCCCTGGAAGATTAAATGTCTATGGTTTAAGTAGTAAAAAAAAAAAAAATTGTCTCAGAAACTGTGTGATAGCGTTTGCCACAGTGTAGATGTAGAATAATACAATGAAGACAATGGTAGTTACGCAGTATGATCATGATGTAAAAGACCAGGTTGATAAAAATACAATTAATCCTAACAGCTTTGTAAGAATCAAATTCAAGACCTTTCAAGCCAATGGGAAATCTAGGTTTTTCAGACTTTGGCTGCAACTCAAAAGAAACCTAGTGTCTACTGAATACCAAAATAACTGTTTCAATCACATAATGAGATACATACACAGTATACTACCTACAATTGTGGCAATCCAAATGAGACTTCCAGTTTATAATCATTATAATAATTTAAACTGTTTCAATTTATGCCACACTATGTTCCAAAATAACAAGGCAGTTTATAGTACACTAACCTTTCCTCAATCTTGTCACATCCCATTTCTTTGCTAAGCTTTTCTCCAGGGATTCCTTCCAGCCTTTAGACAGTTTAAATGTACCAACAAAAACACTGAAAGCAAATTGATAGTCAATCTTAATGTCCAATGTCTTTCAAACTAATCCATTCCAGCTGCTGTTTGCAAATGACCATCTTACAAAAGCATTCCCTAAAAACTAAGAGAGCAAAAAGAGAAAAAAAAGGAAAGGCAAAACACATCAACAACCACACTGCCAAAGTTGAACATGGCAATATCTAATTAACGGTAATGTTACATTTGTGTAATTGCTTCTTCCGGCATCAACCAGTAAAGCAAAGCAGATGTGAACAAAGTAAGTAAGTTATCTAACAAGTCATCCAATTGCCTACATTTCTTCTTAATGTGCATAATTGGAAGTTGGGTCTGCCAAATTTAGTTTTGTGGAAAAGAATTCATTTTATAAATATATCTTGGTCTCCATCACATCTCGAGATATGATGTTGTCATCTTTATGTCGTTCTAATATTGCTATTTTTAAAAGGTATTTTTCTTTCGTATATCTTCCCTTTTCACTGCAACTTTTTAATATATAAAAACTTTTATTCACATAGCTTTGGAAAATGTAATAAGCAATTGGGGAAGAATAGTCCAAATGCTAAAACCAACCCATAATTAATATCAAAATATATATTTGAGCACTCATTTACTTTTACTGTAAAGCATTTTATATATAACAAAGAAAAGAAATTGCAAAATTAAAAGATAGTGCCCAAAATAAAATAAAATGGAATAAACCAAAAATAATCGGGGGGGGGGGAGGAAAAGCAAGCTTGTCTGGCTAAGAGCAAGTGTAGAAAAGTAAAATGTTCAAAAACAAATGTGTATGCAACAGAACTCAGAAATTAAATATTGACCATGTGAAATTGTATTGATCAGACTTCTCACTATGTCAATAACAGATTAGTTTGAATATAGAAAGTCTTCCATCCGGACTATGGAAAGCTTTTTCCTGCTGCTCCCTAATGCCATGAATCTAATTGCTTTATGTTTGAATATGTTCAAAATTTTCAGAACACAATTTAACATCACATTCACATTTCTGACTCTTATTTTCTCAGCACCCTGTTTTTCTTTAAGGAAGCAATTATTTCTTTAGCCCATGTCTTTCTTATAACTATACATAATTTCTTTATAACTATGTTATTCAGATCTCAATCTGGAAGATCTCCTTGATCAGAAGATTGTAGAATTGTCATATTTGTTTTTCTAAATGATAGGAGCTCATCTTGCTTAAAAAACACTCATGTCATGGAGTCAGCATATTTGCAGAACCCATCTCTTCAATCCATGTCTATATGCCCCATCTACTAGGAGAGGCATGATATGGGTCCCATTTATTATAGAATGCCACCTGACAGGACACAGAATGAAAACATTTTCTGTTGCAGTGCCTGCCTAGCAGAATTTCATTCTCCCAGAAATTATATTGGCCCAGATCCTGTTGGTATTTCATAAGACCCTAAAGACATTTTTATGTTCCCATGCCTGGGGAAGCAGAATGTCTGTTGGAGCCTGTGAATTAGTTTTATTGAAATATTTGTATTGTGATGGTATTGATGCTTGGTGTTTTGTTGTTATTGTTTTCTTGGCTAAAATCTCCCAATAGTCTATTTATTATTTTTTGTTTCTTTGCTTTCCTCTTTTAATGTTCTTAGCTGCTTAGCGTCATTTGCCTGACATTATGATTGTTTTAAAATTTTCTCTCAAATTTAAAATATTCTTTTGTACCTATTGCATTATATACTAGATTTCATTGTGTTTGGTCTTGGACCATGAATAAAATTTGATTCATTGATTATGTTCCATCAAGTCAATGTAGATTCTTAGCGACCACATAGATTTTTCTCCATGATGATCTATTCCTAATTTGCTCCTTCAAGTCATCCAATCATTCACACATCATCACTATAACTGAATGCATCTGTGCTGTTGGTTGTTCGCTTCTTCTGTTTCCTTCCACCTTTCCCAGCATTTACCAGACAGCAAAGTCTTTGGTCACAATGTGTCCAAAATATAATTTAACTCTGGTTATTTACTCTTTGAGTGAGATTTCGGGGTTATTCACTTATCCATTTTTTTTCTTGACTGCTCATGATATTCTCATGAGTCTTCTGAGAATAACATGAATAGCCAAGGGAAAAAAATGATCAAGGAGTCTCCTGTAACACCAAAATCTAACAG
Source organism: Diadophis punctatus similis (assembly GCA_023053685.1). NCBI lineage: Eukaryota > Metazoa > Chordata > Lepidosauria > Squamata > Dipsadidae > Diadophis > Diadophis punctatus. Next base: position 127,299,402 of record JALIGW010000003.1, read on the forward strand.
CATCTTTCTTTCCTGCTTTATCAAGGTCCAACATTTGCCTTCATACACCATCAGGGAATACCATGTCTTTCACTGTTCTGATCTTTGTAGATACAAACACATCCTGGCATCAGGGTATCTTCTCAAGACTTTCATTGCTGCTCTACCAAGGTTTAATCTGCAGTGTATTTCTTGATTGTTTGTCCCTTTACTCTTGACCTTAAAAGGCAGAAGCTATCTTCCATTTCAATACCTTCATTATCATTTATAAGATTGGTTGGTGTACCCATTGCCATTAATTTGATCTTCTTTATATTTAATTTTAATCCTATTTTTCTCTGGACTCCTTAACTTTTATTACTACATCTTGCAGTTCCATTTGAGATGGACAACCATATGGATTGAATAAACAAATAAAATAGTATGTGGATCCTTACGTATAAATATTTTGTGCTTTTCTGGATGAGTACTAAACCTTTTTTTTTTAATGCACAGTTAACACTGACCAGTGCTCTGGCCAGCTTAAACTGAGGAAGAAAATTGAGTTTTGCCTGGTGTGTGTTTCTGCTTCTGTCCTGAGCAATATATTATTGGTTTTCTGCTGTTTTTGCTAATAAGAGGCTCAATGTGGCCATACTTTTTACTGCTTTCATTATTGGAGGATGATAGTGCCATTTTGCTATTCCAATAGTTTCACCTGCTCCATCAGTTACTTCTTAGTGCTGACAACTATAAAATTATCTGCCAGCACTGTTCTTTCTTTCTTTGCATCAGTTTGAGGTATATGGGAGCTGCAATAACATTGGCAAGAGTTCTGTTTATTTCCCCTTGTAGCTCAACCACAGGTCCCAAGTAAAGTAGAGCAAGGGTGGGTTCTAACTTACCTCACTGCCGGTTCGCTTCTTCCCACACCGTGTGGCCATGCCTTGTGCAGTAGCAAAAAATCACACATGCGCAGTAGCAAAAAATCAGAAAAAAATCCCCCCCCAAAAAAGCTGAAAACAAGATGGTGACACATGTGCAGTACCAGAAACTCGGCGTCTGCACATGTGCAGAAGAACCCCCCCAAAAAAATCCAAAAAACAAACAAACAAAAAAGATGGCGGCCTCCACAGACCAATCCGGTTCAGTGACATCATCATGATGTCACCAGTGCGTTGCTACCGGTTCGGGCAAATCGGTCCAAACCAGGAGGAACCCACCTCTGAAGTAGAGGTTGCAGGATAAAGTGGGAGAGAGATTACCCAATACGCTGGGAGAGTTTCATTCATGCAACACCCACCCATCCTTTGTTTTACAGTCTGTCAGCCAGGTTAATTTTTGACATAGGATTAATGGTCTTCCAGAAGATTGTAGAACTATGTTGAGAAATAAGGCAGATGGTAGATCACTACCACAGATAACTGCCCCAGTGACTTGTCAGTCAGGCAACTTAAAAGTGACTATGGTCTATTGCCCAGGCACCCACCTATAGTTGCCTAAACATTTCCCGTCACACATTAAGGACAATGATTTAGGTTTATTTTCTCCTGCCAACAGGTTTGCAGAATAGGAGAGGCAAGACTGCCCTTAATCAATCCCACATTAAAATGATAAAGAGAGCCTTATCACTGAGACTGAATGGAGCTGAGCTGTGGGGGCAGTATAAATCATGCTGGCCAGTAGTGGGTTCTAAAACCCTTTACTACCGGTTCGTGTGCATGCGCAGAAGTGTCCCGGGCAGGTGGGCGGAGCCTCCCGCCACCACCGCTACTGGTTCTTAGAACCGGGCCGAACTGGGAGCAACCCACTGCTGATGCTGGCATACTTCTTTTTTAGTCAAAGAAAGGAATAACAGACACTAAGGTAGTTCTGAGGAAGATTCCCAGCATTTGAGTTAACTATGCTTAACTGCCAATCTTCCTTTCAGTGGGGGACTTTGAATCAAATATGCAGCCAAAAAAATAAAAATAAAATCTCAGTCAGTTGCCTCCTTCAAAACTCACACAGTCTTGCATTGGCATGTTAACCGGTTAATCTATTTTAGGGCTTCTGCCTGATGTGATCTTACAGGATCTATCATAAGTGACGTCAACTATTCTTCCACCTCAGTCCTCAAGGTATACAGCCGCCTTCTTTTTTTCAGGCTCTTTGACAGTCCCTATTCCTAAATGAGGGTCTAACTATATTATATGCCCCCTAGGGAGAACTCTTTGACCAGGGATGTGTTAATATTTACTTTGCTTCAATCCAGGGGAGGGTTCCGGTTATGTTCACTACCGGTGTGCATCGCGAGCATGTGTGGAAGTGAAATCACGTCCCACCATGCGATTTCACTTCCGCATATGCTCAGGATGACATTACAAGCCGAAACATAGCTGAGGAGCTTCTCAGCTGTGCTTCAGAGGAAGAATAAAGGTCAGTCTTCATACAAGAGTGGGTGGGAGGGCTTTTTCCCAACAGCTCAGGACATGGAGAAGCGCCAGAAAATAACATCATTGCTGGGCTCCTACCGGAGCTGCACTCCGCACCGCACTGGTAGGAACCCACCACTGCTTCAATCCTTTGGCCTCTATATGAGCTAAGGAGAACAAACATACTTGTTAACTGATAGGGATTCTGCTCTTCCATCATCTAAAAAGGCAACTCAGCTGTTAATCTCTAACAATCCATAACTGTTTCCATTAAAAAGGTTTATAATACTCACAATTGTCCTGGCCCTAGTTTTATGCCAACAACAACAACAACAAATCTCTGGTGCAAAATTGCTATTTAACCTTGATTAGCTACAACCTTTTCCTCTCTCACAAAATCACCTAGGATCACAATAGTGCTGTGTTACATTTCACACTGCTTCAGCATAGATCCATGCTACTTTATTGTTGTTTTCTTAAGAGTCTTTACATTCACATACACCCCCATCCCAAAGGTTGGGGTGGAGGTCAATCAATAGTTCTCTGATCACAAAGATTATTTTGAACTGAAGACAGACTTATTGATTGCTGAATCCAATACTTCACCTCTGTCCCTTCCCTATCAAGACACTTCGCATAAGCATATGGTGAAAAGAATTTCTAAAATTCCTTTTTTTGGAAACATTTGGTGCCAGATGGCTTTAGAGACATCACTAGCATACATGCTGGAAAGCTTGAGTTTTACAGATAGTTAAAAATTGGGACAGCTGTCTGTCCTGAGTCAAAACCAGTTCTGAAGTGCTTTCATTCACTCCAGATTCAGACTAAGTCCCAAGTCAGATTATAGACCCGTGATGGCGAACCTATGGCACGGGTGCCACAAGTGGCACGCGGAGCCATATCGGTGGGCACGCGAGCTCAGGTCCGGCATGCATGTGTGCACCAGCCGGCTGATTTTCGGGCCTTCTGGGCCCACTGGGAGTCGGGAAACAGGCTGTTTCCAGCCTCCAGAGGGGGTGGGGAAGGCTGTTTTCGCCCTCCCCAGGCTCCTAGAAAGGCTCTGGAGCCTGGGGAGAGCGAAAAATTGGCGTACCATTGCATGCTGGGAGCAGGGGGGTCATGCGTGCATGTGGGGGGGTGCATGGAATTATGAGTGTGGGCACGCACACATGTGATCCCCCACATTCCCCCCCCTTTTGGCACGCGAACCAAAAAAGGTTCGCCATCACTGTTATAGACCCTCTACATGTAGCATTGATTCTATAGAAGTGGAGGAGCTATGGGACATAGGAAAATCACTGTAATTTATCTAACCTTTTCTCCAGTCATTTTAAAAAAAGAGGCATCAGATCGATGCTGTCTGCAGGTGACTCCAAAATTGGCAGATGTGTTAGAGATAGACTTTTAAATTGTTTTGATTGAAATTCCAAGTCAGAGACAGCTGCTTTCTAGAATTAAACTTTTCCTTAGTCAAGACTGATTCCTCATCATTGTAGCCTTACAATCTTCTTGGCAGTCTTATGGAAATTGCTTGCCATTGTATTCCTCTGGGATTTTTTTTCTTTCAAATTTCTACTCTAGCCCCAAATCCTAGAATTACCAGATGGTCTTCCATGAAAGTTCTAAGACCAACCCTGTATAGCTTCGGAGATGATAACCAGGCTTTACTAACTGCTGAAGCTTTACAGAACTTGGCAACATCTGTTGGTTCTTTCTGTTACTATGTATTTATAGAACTGATAAGGATAATAGTTATTGCAGAGGCACTGAATTGTATCCAAGCATGGAGAAAAAGTAGCAATATTTGCTTGCAATGTATCATTTCATACCAACATGAGACAAAAGGGGATAAATTATTTAAATAGGGGAGGGGGATTCTTTTGCATATGCTGATTTACTATTTGGATTGGATTGGATTGGATTGGATTGGATTGGATTGGATTGGATTGGATTGGATTGGGTTGGGTTGGGTTGGGTTGGGTTGGGTTGGGTTGGGTTGGGTTGGGTTGAGTTGAGCTGAATGATCTAGTTTTTGTGTTTATTGAACTTCTGGATGGGCAGTCTCTGCACCATTTGCTAAATATGTTCCTAATAAACTTTATTGACGAAAACATACTTCATATAAGTAATGATAATCGGAACGAAATTACCCTGGCTGGAGAGAATGGTATGTATGGCCTGCAGGAAAGGGGGGGACCAGCGGGGAGGGGGAGGGGGTCTCTGGTGGGGACGAGAGCTGGAACATCTCGGTCATAATGGGAAGAGGCAGATATGGCGGGAGCAGAGGGGTGGGCCGCTCTCGGGGAATAAGACCTCGCTGTATACAAGCGATCCCTTGTTCCGGCCCCTCTGATTTGGTTCCATCTTGCTCAACCCGGACACCTGGCAACCAGGGTTCTCAGGGCCCTGGGTTCAGGATGCTGCTGCTTAACGCCAGGTCAATTACCAACAAAGCCCCCCTAATATGTGATTTAATCACGGAGGAGCGGGCAGACCTGGTATGTGTTACCGAGACCTGGCTGGGGCAGGAGGGGGGAGTAGCTCTCTCGGAGATATGCCCACCTGGTTTCTCGGTGCAGCATCATTCTCGACCCCAGGGAAGGGGGGGAGGAGTGGCAATAATAATGCGCGGAAGTCTGCATCCTCGTAGGATCCCTGCCCTGGAGATTGTTGGGTGTGAGACGCTCCTTTTGAAGTTGGACTTAGGGGTACAGGTGGGCCTTTTCTTAACGTACCTGCCTCCCAGCTGCGTAAGTAAGGCCCTGCCTGAGCTACTTGAGGCAGTAGCCGGCTTGGCAGTTGAGTTCCCTAGGCTTATGGTCCTGGGGGACTTCAACTTGCCATCGGCTGGCGAAACCTCTGGGTGGCTCAGGAATTCATGGATTCCATGACAACCATGGACCTGACCCAAGTAATCCAGGGTCTGACTCATGAGGGCGGTCACACGCTCGACCTAGTGTTTCTTTTGGGGCAGTGGAGAGATGATCTGAAGAACAGGGACATAGTCATCACCCCACTGTCATGGTCAGATCATTTCCTACTGAGGTTGGATTTCGCAGCCCCACTCCTCCCCTGCAGGGAGGCGGGACCGACTAGGTGATTCCGCCCCAGGTGCCTAATGGAACCGGAAGGATTCCAGAGGGAGCTCAGGGAAATACCTGAAACTCTGGTACACAACTCGGCTGACTCCCTGGTGGCTGCTTGGAACACTGCAGCATCAGGGGCGTTAGACCAAATTGCGCCTAAGCGACCTCTCCGCGGCAGTGGATCCCAGAAAGCTCCCTGGTTTACCGAGGAGCTCCGGGAGATGAAATGGCAGAAGAGACGTCTAGAGCGCCGCTGGAGAGCCAGCAAAACCGAGTCTGACCGAACACTATTAAGAATTTACATCAGATCTCATTTAGTGGCGATAAGGGCGGCAAAACGATCTTATTTTTCTGCTCTTATTGTGTCCGCAGATTCTCGCCCAGCCGCCTTGTTTAGGGTGACTCGCTCCCTCCTTGCTAAAGGGGGGAGCGAGGAACACTTACAAGGCAGAGCTGAGGAATTCGCTGAGTTTCTGTCGGATAAAGTCGCTCAGATTCAGTCAAACCTGGACTCTAGCTGGGCAGAGTCCATAGAGGTGACAGTGGCTAGTCTTAGTCCACCATTATGGGAAGAGTTTGGGCCTGTTTCTCCTGAAGATGTGGACAGAGCTGTGGGGGCGATGGGTACCTCCACCTGTTTATTGGACCCATGTCCCTCCTGGTTGGTCTCGGCCAGCAGAGAGGTAGCATGCGGCTGGATCCAGGTGGTGGTCACCGCTTCTTTGAGGGAGGGATCTGTACCGCAGTCGTTAAAAGCTGCGGTGGTGCGACCCCTCCTGAAGAAGCCTTCCCTGGATCCAGCTGATTTGAAGAACTATCGTCCGGTCTCCAACTTGCCCTTTTTGGGGAAAGTTGTGGAGAAGGTGGTGGTTACTCAGCTTCTGCAGCTTCTGGATGAAACAGATCATCTAGATCCTTATCAGTCGGGTTTCAGGCGTGGCTACAGTACAGAAACTGCCTTGGTCGCTATGATGGATGATCTCTGGCGGACCCGGGATGGGGGTAATTCCTCCATCCTGGTGCTACTTGACCTCTCAGCGGCATTCGATACCATCGACCATGGTATCCTTCTGCATCGTCTCGGCGAGTTGGGGGTGGGAGGCACCGTTTTACGGTGGTTCTCCTCTTATCTCGCTGACAGGATGCAGTCGGTGTTGACAGGAGGACAGAGATCATCCCCTAGGTCCCTATCATGTGGGGTGCCTCAGGGGTCGGTTCTCTCGCCCATCCTGTTTAACATTTACATGAAACCGCTGGGGGAGATCATCTGCAGACATGGGGTGCATTACCACCAGTACGCTGATGACACCCAGCTGTACATCACCACCCCGTCTGACTTCAGGGAGGCAGTTGATGTAATGTGCCGATGCCTGGACGACATTAGGATCTGGATGGGGAGGAACAGACTCAGACTTAATCCCGACAAGACTGAGTGGCTTTGGATATTGCCTCCTAAGGACCATGACAACTGTCCCTCCTTGATGTTCGAGGGAGCGAAACTGACCCCCTCGGATCAGGTCCGCAACTTGGGGGTCCTCCTAGATCCACAGCTAAAATTGGATCACCATCTTTCCGCTGTGGCTAGGGGGGCCTTTGCACAGGTTCGCCTGGTGTACCTGGGGGAGATCATCCGCAGACATGGGGTGCGTTACCACCAGTACGCTGATGACCAGTTGCGGCCATACTTGGAGAAGGAGGCTCTACTCACGGTCACTCATGCCCTTGTCACCTCGCGCCTGGACTACTGCAACGCGCTCTACATGGGGCTACCCTTGAAGAGTATCCGGAGACTTCAGCTGGTGCAAAATGCGGCTGCGTGTGCTGTGGTGGGTGCGCCAAGGTACACCCACGTGACACGTGTACTCCGCCAGCTGCATTGGTTGCCCATCGGTCTCCGGGTCCAATTCAAGGTGTTGATCACCATCTTTAAAGCCCTTCATGGCTTAGGACCAGGTTATCTTTCAACCTGAATCCTCCAGCATTTTCACGCTAAACTGGAGACTCTAGGAAGATATCCCTAATACAGGGTTATTCCGGAACCAGCTAGGCACCTGAGGAACATCTTGTATACTGCTGTTCTGACAGAGCTATTCTGATGGAGCTGACGGAGCTCCCATCCAGGAACTCGTGTCGGGCTGTTGGGTTGCCGAGCTCCACTATTATTGCTATTAACATCATAGAAGGAACACAGGAATTTATTGACTCCATCGAGGTGGAGGGAGATCTATGGACCTTATGGATCCCTGCCACCACTACTGTCGCCACGTACCCCTACCATTGCAACCACCTCTCTTGGGCTACGGATATTTTATTTGTAGCAACGGGGTTATGCAGACCACCATTATTGAAGCGACTGTACTTATGACTGAGGCCGCATCGATGTTTAGGCTTATTGTTTGGATTATTGCAGTGACCAGCACCCTTCCCCTGTGTTTTCCTTATCTGAGGGGGAGCCCCCCCTCTGGTAGTTTATTATTAAACTCTGGAGGGAGAGGGCCCTGGAATTTTGCTACCTATGTTGCTATTTATATCTGTGACCTACCTAACCCCCTATTAATTATTTTATTTCCCCGACGAATTTTAATTGAAGACGCTATAGATACCATCTGGACCCCCTATTACGCTCCCTTCTCTTTACTGCACTTTAGTCACCTCGCCCCCGGGGGAGAGTATTTGTGAGTGTGTTGGTGGATGGATGGTATGAATGACTGTCTGTGGTTTGATTGTGTGAGCATATGAGTGAGCTGGGTGGTTGGACCTTGCCCCCCTCTGCTGAGTGTGGAAACAGAAGTGGAGGGGGGTTTGGCCCATCCCCAGGCTCAGTATGAATGGCATGCATAGCCTGCCGGGAGAATGGGGGACCAGCGGGGGTGGGGAGGGGATCTCTGGGGGGACGGGGAGTAGGGGCATTACAGTTGTAATGGGGAGAGGCAGGTATGGCGGGAGCAGAGGGGAAGGCCGCTCTCGGGGAACGAGAATTCGCTGTTTGCAAGCGATTCCTTGTTCTGGCCCCTCTGGTTTGGTTCCACCTAGCTCTACCTGAGTGCCTGGTAACCAGGAATGTCAGGGCCCTGGGCTCAAGCTGCTGCTGTTAAACGCCAGGTCGGTTACCAACAAGGCCCCCCTTATTCGGGATCTAATCCTAGAAGAGGGGGCGGACCTGGCGTGCATTACCGAGACCTGGCTGGGCCAGGAAGGGGGGTGCCCCTTTCAGAAATATGCCCGGACGGGTTCTCGGTTCAGCATCAGCCGCGACCCCAGGGAAGGGGTGGAGGAGTGGCTATTATAGCTCGCCAGAATCTGTGTCCTCGAAGGAGCCCTGCCCCAGAGATTGTTGGGTGTGAGACACTCCTTCTGAAGTTGGATTTAGGGGTTCAGGTGGGCCTTTTGCTAATGTACCTGCCTCCTAGCTGCGTTGCAAAGGCCCTGCCTGTTCTACTCGAGGCGGTTGCAGGGCTGGCAGTTGAGTTCCCCAGGTTGATGGTGCTGGGGGACTTTAATCTGCCATCACCCGGCGAAGCCTCGGGGGCAGTCCAGGAGTTCATGGCTTCCATGACAACCATGGACCTGACCCAAGTAGTTCAGGGTCCGACTCATGAGGGTGGTCACACACTTGACCTTGTGTTTCTCTCGGGGCAGTGGAGAGATGATCTGAGGCTGAAGGGTTTAGTCACAGTACTCTTGTCGTGGTCAGATCATTTCCTTCTGAGGTTGGATTTCATGGCACCACCCCTCCACTGCAAGGAGGCGGGACCGATGAAGTGGTTCCGCCCCAGGCGCCTAATGGAACCCGACGGATTCCAGAGGGAACTTGGGGAAATACCTGAATCCCTGGTACACAGTTCATCCGAGTCCCTGGTCGCCGCCTGGAATCAGGCGGCAGCGGGGGCTCTGGATCGGATTGCGCCTTTACGACCTCTCCATGGAAGTGGATCCAGGAGGGCTCCTTGGTTTACCGAGGAACTCCGGGAGATGAAGCGCCACAAGAGACGTCTAGAGTGACGATGGAGATCTAGTAAAGCTGAATCTGACCGGACACTTTTAAGAACTTTCATTAAGTCTTACTTAGTGGCGATAAGGGCGGCAAAATGCTCGCATTTTTCCGCTCTTATTGCGTCCGCTGACTCCCGCCCAGCTGCCCTGTTTAGGGTGACCCGCACCCTTCTTGCTAAGGAGGAAGGCGGAGACCCCTTGCAGGGTAGAGCTGAGGAATTTTCTCAGTTTCTGGCGGATAAAGTCACTCAGATTCGGACAGACCTGGACTCTGATTGGGCAGTACAGGCCGAGATGACTGGGGTAGGTCTTAGTCCGGTTATATGGGATAGGTTTGAACCGGTGACTCCTGAGGATGTGGACAAGGCCATAGGAGCTATGAGCTCTGCCACTTGTTTATTGGACCCGTGCCCTTCCTGGCTGGTTTCGGCCACCAGGGAGGTGTCACGCAGCTGGCTCCATGCGTTGGTCAACACTTCTTTGAGAGAGGGGTCCGTCCCGCATCCCTTAAAAGCTGCGGTGGTGAGACCCCTCCTCAAGAAGCCTTCCCTGGACCCGGCGGATTTGAAGAACTTCCGTCCAGTCTCCAACCTTCCCTTCACGGGGAAGGTTGTTGAGAAAGTGGTGGCACTCCAACTCCTACGACTGTTGGATGATACTGATTTTCTGGATCCCTTTCAATCTGGTTTCAGGCGCGGCTACAGTACGGAAACGGCTTTGGTCACCCTGATGGATGATCTCTGGCGAGCCCGGGATAGGGGTCACTCCTCTATCCTGGTGCTACTTGACCTCTCAGCGGCCTTCGATACCATTGACCATGGTATCCTTCTGCGTCGTCTCGGAGAGGTGGGGGTGGGCGGCTCTGTTTTGCAGTGGTTCTCCTCCTTCCTCTCTGACAGGACGCAGTCGGTGTTGACAGGGGGGCAGAGGTCGAGCCCTAGGTCCCTACTATGTGTGGTGCCGCAGGGTTCGGTCCTCTCGCCCATCCTGTTTAACATCTACATGAAGCCACTGGGTGAGATCATCCGACGACACGGGGTGAGGTATCAGCAATATGCTGATGATACCCAGTTGTACATCTCCACCCCGTCTCAATTTGGGGAAGCCGTAGATGTAATGGGCCACTGCCTGGCCGATGTTAGTGTCTGGATGGGGAAGAACCGGCTAAAACTTAACCCTGACAAGACTGAGTGGCTGTGGATATTACCTCCTAAGGACTTGACCAACTGTCCCTCCTTGGTTCTTGGGGGGGAGAAATTAGCTCCCTCAGAACGGGTTTGCAATTTGGGTGTCCTTCTAGATCCACAGCTTAAATTGGAGCAACATCTTTCAGCTGTGGCTAGGGGGACCTTTGCACAAGTACGTCTTGTGCACCAATTGCGACCCTACTTGGAGAAGGAGGCACTTCTCACAGTCGCTCATGCCCTTATCACCTCACGGCTAGATTACTGCAATGCGATCTACATGGGGCTACCCTTGAAGAGTGTCCGGCGACTGCAATTGGTGCAAAATGCAGCTGCACGAGCTGTGGTGGATGTACCTAGATGCACCCACGTAACACCGATTCTCCGCCAGCTGCATTGGCTGCCCATTAGTCTCCGGATCCAATTCAAGGTGTTGGTCGTTACCTTTAAAGCCCTACATGGCTCAGGGCCAGGTTACCTTCGGGACCGCATCCTGCCGCATACCTCCCTACGACCGGTTAGGTCCCACAGAGCGGGTCTCCTCCAGGTCCCATCGACCAAGCAATGCCGGCTGGCTGGGCCGAGGGGGAGAGCCTTCTCTGTGGGAGCCCCCTCCCTTTGGAACCAGCTCCCTCCAGAGATCAGGATTATCCCCACCCTGCTGGCCTTCCGTAAAGCAATAAAAACTTGGCTCTTCTGGCAGGCGGGGTATGAATGAAAGTTATTTTTAAATTATGGATAGCATTTTAATATGGCTTTTTTAAATAAATTGTTTTTACCTGTTATATGTTTCTATACATGCTGTGAGTCGCCCAGAGTCCCTCGGGAGTTGGGCGGCATAGAAATTTTAATAATAAATAAATAAATCTCCGGGACCGCATTCTGCCTCACACTTCCCTTCGACCGGTTAGGGCCCACAGAGTTGGCCTCCTCCAGGTCCCATCGGCTAAGCAATGCCGGCTGGCGGGCCCTAGGGGGAGAGCCTTCTCTGTGGCAGGCCCCGTGCTCTGGAACCAACTTCCCCCAGAGACCCGAACTATCCCCACTCTGCTGGCCTTCCGGAAGGCTGTTAAGACATGGCTTTTCCTGCAGGCTGAGGGTAGAGCGTAATTCATTGAGCTCACCCCAAGTATGTATGATTGTTGAATGGATTTTGGATGTTTTTAATATTACGGTTTTAATTTTTATATTTGTTTTTAAAATGTATATTTATTGGTTTCTTGTATCTTTTCTGTTGTACGCCGCCCTGAGTCCTTCGGGAGTTGGGCGGCATATAAGAATACCAAATAAATAAATAAATAAATAAATAAATAAATAAATAAATAAATAAATAAATAAATAAATAAATAAATAAATAAATAAATAAATAAATAAATAAATAAATAAATAAATAAATAAATAAATAAATGATAGCTTAAACTAAGAGTCTGCACAGTTCCATGGGCAAGGGAAGTGCTCTAGCTTAAGATGACCTTACACAACCAGAAAAAGTTAACCATTGCTGAAATGCATCCTTTGAATTAATATGTATTGTGTGTGTATGCATGTGTGCATGTTTTACTTTAAAACCGGTAAATATAGATCTCAACAGCTACTGATGGAACCGATGAAACAATTATTTCATTCTAAAAATGCTGTTCTGTGTTACATTCACTTTAATATAGATTTATTTCAAAAGGATAGCTACTGGGGTCAAGCTGGGTGAGACATTTAATTTAATTAGGGTATAGGATTCTTTCTGTGGGTAGGTGGGTTTTTTTTTTAGCACAATCTGTATGTACAGAATAATTTGCAACTTAATGTTCATAACTGCCAGGATATGTTATGAAATTAGTGAATCTCTCCTCCTTTTTATGGAGCGCTGATATTTATGCTTACTTTACTAAGTGCAAAACTAAATCTGATGAAAATGAAATATTTTAACCCATCATTATCCTTCCTAACTGCAAGTTAATGTACATGCCACTTATTTTATTTTATTTTAAAGCTGATATTCCATCTGGGGAAAAAAATCAAATTAATTAAGAGGTATATGGCAGAAAACAGCATAATAAGAATAGCAAGATGCAGAAAATGGAGCTTTAAAAATTGAACTATTCAACCAAGAAACCATTAAAACAAATGACCCATTTGAAAGCAAAAATAAACACTAGAAATCAAGTGGCAATAAAGGACAAGAATATCAAGAAAACTTGCTTAAACAAGAGTTTCCAAAAATGGGAGACATCCCATTTGGAGGATTTTTGTAGCAGTATTATATCCTTCTTGCATTTATGTCAGAGGCAGAAAATTTATTTTATTTAATTGCATTTGTATGCCACCCAACTCCCAAAGGAAATGGGATGTTTATCATCATTGATGTGCTCCAAAGTACCCAATTTGTGCTCATCAAGTTTCCTTTTTAAAGTATTTTACTAAATCATTAAATACAGTAGGAATCTGACAACCGCAAAGTCAACCACCATCTTGTACCACATATTTACTTGCAGGAATATCTTGTGCCTTAGAAACAACCCAATGAAAGATTGGACAGCATCCTGGGAACTCAATTCATCTACTGATAAACAAGTGCTTTTGATTGGCCAGGTTCACTGGGTAGCCATTTTCTTCACAGTCAACTTTCTTTCTTCCCCCTGGAAGAAATGCATACACCTGGAGAAGGGACAACATCAAATGTTCCTATGACAGGAAGAATAACAGCCCAGATTTTCCCAAGGGGAAAAAAAGGTAAGTGTTGGTGGTAGCAGATTCAATTCTCAGGGGAACGGAATCAGCAGTCTATAGACCAGACAATCAATCTAGGGAGGTATGTTGTTTCCCTGGAGCAAAAATCAAAGTTGTAGCTTAAAGTTACAGTTGCCAAAATATCTTAGGGACATATTTGTGTGAGCAAGATTCGAACATCTAGATACAATGGTCAGATATAGGAGATTCCATTCTATACCATACAATGGATGTATCTGCATTTGCCGAGCAGGTAGAAGACATGGCTCACATACTATTTGACTGTTGTTCATATAAGAGGATGAGAGACAGGTACCTTGGTTCATATATTAAACGAATGACCCATTGGGATCCCCATATTAAAACAACATACCTTATGTGTGGCCAGAATTTGAAAACAACATTTAATACGGCACAGTACTTGAGTAAAATGGTTCAGTTGAGGTTGGCATATGTGGGACTGATAGGGGTAGATTGTAGGGGTGATACTGAAATATAATTTTATCTTATTTTACTTATCTGTATATTACATTATTGTATTTTATTCCAATTACAATTTAAACAGTTTTTATAGGATGTTATTAATAATTTGTGTTTAGAACTCTGTATTTTGATATGGCCTATGGGCTAATGAACTAAACTAACTAAAAGATGTGGCTGAGAGCCTTACTAAAATAATCAAACCCACAGATCCGTTTCTTCTCTTTCATGTGGGGAAGAATGATACTACAATGAACCTGAACATGATATCTAGAGACTATAAACAGCCTGGCCAGAAAGTTAAGGAGTTATGAGCACAGGTGGTGTTTTCATCTGTACTTCCAACAAAAGGTTAACCTCCAATAAGAGAACAAAGGATTTTAGAAATAAACCACTGGCTTAAGGGATGGTGCCATCAAGAGAACTTTGGATTCCTAGACCATGGTCTACATTACATACATGAAGGACTTCTGGCAAGGTATGGGCTGCACCTCACAAGAACTGGGAAGAATGTATTTGGAAAATGACTGACTCAGCTTATCTGAAGAGTTGTAAACCAAAACTGAGGGGGGAAGTTGAACAATCTTTAGGATCTTTAGGATCTAATCCCAAGCATAAACCCCAAGACAACCAATCAAACAAGGAGGTAGGGAGTGATGGGAAGGAAGAAAAATATAAAGATATAAAGCCGGAAATGTAGGAAGCATATCCAGCCATAAAGGACTCAGATGCCTATACACTAATGCTCAAAGTTTGGGGAACAAACATGGTGAACATGAAGTTCATTTCTAGTCTAGGTTACAGATGTAGGCAAATTTTGTTCCTGGGAATCCTAGCATAAACAGCTACCCCATTCTGCCTCAAGTGTGATGCCATCAGAATAGAACAATCCATTGGAAATTGTATTTCACAGAATGAGAAAGTACAGTTTTGGGTTCCCAAATATCATCCCGACTGTTTATTAGTGATAACAGACAAAATATCCCAATGAGGTGACCTCAAAAATGAAATGAAAATAAAAACATGGCCAACATTTCAAAAAGTTCAGTACCTACAGATTCTTGCATAAGAATCTTGCAAGATCTGTGCCATTTTGTTCATTTGTTTTAAATTTGTATTATTTTATTTTATTTTTATTTTCCAGTGTCTGGAAAATGTGTAATTGCGCAAAGCTGCTAACTACCTGAAGAGATTGCTAAACCTTGTAAAAAGCTACATACAGAGAAATAAAATCTGTGGGGTAAAGTGATAACCTCGAAACATGTTCCCAACAGACATAATCTACAGGCAGCTGCCATGAAGTTACAGAAGGAAATACAGGAAATAATTCAGATCTGCAATCCAGGTGAGAAGTAAGTTGTTCACTTGAAACAGTTTGAAAAGGTTCTTCAGGTAATTATGTATTTGCAAGCAAGAATCCATTGTGATTATCAGTCTATCAATGCTTCCAGAGATAAGCTTGGGCTTTGCCTAGGTGACAAACCACCATCATTATTTTAATGGTAGTCCCATCCTTGAGAATGTGGCCTGTGGGGAGCCAGAAGAACCAAGCCGGATATACTAGCCTGCTCTGCAAAAGATAGTGGTGCTGACTACTATTTTTGGTGCAGCAACAATGTTATCAATTCGGCATATGATTATCAAACCAGGCTCCTGATGTATGGACTCACCTTTCTGAGGTAACTTACATATTTGGGTTATTCAGTGATTGTAGCCAGCTAGATTTTTAAAATGTCAACTAGTGCACTGACCTAGCAACATGAATCTTTGGTCGTCAGATGAGGTGGCTCAATTACATCTTGGTATTCAAAAGCTAACTAGTACTCCTTGCTCCTGTTCTCTTGTCTCCAGTAGTAGCCTTATCTAGACAATTTGCAGAAACCGCAGAAGAAGGCCACAGGGTTCCCTGTGGAGTCATCCATCTCCTGTCAGCCTATTCCCAGCTTCTGGCAATTTGAAGAACTTCTTGAAAATGAAGTGCCATGAAAAGCCAATGAGCTAAGCTGGGGAAAGGGCACACAAATCAGAGAAGCAAAAATAAAATACTAAATCTTCCAGACGGGAATCTCTTTCAGATAAGAAATGTGGGGCCAATGTACCAATGTGGGGAGAAGAATTGTCCCAATAGATTTCTTTCTTACTTACTTAGGTGTTATGAAGCTGGTCTAGAGTTGAATAGATTTTTAAAACATAGCCAAGCAAAATACCTTAGCAGTTTGCCATCTATTTGCACCACCAACAAGGCATGAATGTAGCAAGAAACAAAGGAATTCTTTTTCACTTAAAATCTATCTCCTTTGGTGAGGTTTTTTTAGTTCTCAAGTACCATAGCTTGTTTAATAGACCGATTATCTATTATCAGTTAATCCTGAATAGATATACCACTGTGACATTAATGTATTAATATATCATTGAATGAGACCATTTGAAAGGGGGAAATCTTCTCTATGGAAAATAATATTAATGTTCATACAGGCTTTTTTTGTGCCTGCTGTTCAACCTGCTTTTACATATTTGACAGAAATATTTGCTATGTTGTTATGCAGCTGTAAAGTTATGGAAAGGTTCCATTTTTCAGCTCAGCATTTGGCAAACTCTAAAACAGGCATTTGGGGACCCCTGCACATACAAACTAATATATTTGACATTCCAATTTCTATAGTCAGTGTTTTCTGAAGAAACTAGAATTGCATCAATGTTAGAAAAGGTGAATCACGGTAAATATCCATTCATTAATGCAAAGAGTAGGTGGGCATTGTAGCATAAAATTACAAGGGCAAAACATGATTTTGAATGTAGAGACAATTTAGAGAAAAAGTGAAAGTTGCAGCACATATTACAGCAAAGAATATTTCAGTCCAGTATTTGGTATCCCATTCATTCAATTTCTTTCTTGTTTTGTCTATCCCGCCTCCTGGATTTACCGAGTGTTAAATAGCCACTGAATGTGTTCAGTTTTTATTTGGCTTTTGCCCCCAAAATTGTTCTATTTATTTATTGACATTTAAATGAGCTCCATGATTCCCCCAAGTTAGGGGATGTCCCTATTTGTAGTGTTGTTAAGACTCCATAAACTACAGAACTTTCAGACTGAACATTAGAAAGAAAATCATTTACAGTGATGTGCAGACATGATTTATCTCAATGTATGTTCTTTTTCATAGTTACTGAAAAACATCCTGCACTGTCATTGCTGGACCTTCACCTAGCTTTGATGATCTACATCAATATTTCTCAACCTTGGCAACTTTAAGATGTGTGGATTTCAAGTTAGCTGGGGAATTCTGGTCTATATCACCAATTCCAATGTTCCTGCACTACAACTTCCTGTTTATATCTTAGTACCTTTCATCTTCTTTTTATTTTTTTATTATTTATATATCAAATTTAGAAACTGTCCATCTCTCTCACAGAGGGACTCCGGGTGGCATACAAATAAAAATAAAATAAAATTCTTCCATATTACACTCATAGCCTACGATGTCATTATATATAGTGCAACAATCTTCATGGAGACTGAGAAACAAAACCATCAGCTATGATCATCGATGAGACAATAGTGGGTTTTAGACTGTAACTTGATCACAATTTTATTTACTTGATGGTTATAGCTGCATATAAACTCTTGACAAAGGGGAAACGCCATTTTGGTGTACCAGTCACATTTATCCTGGAATTCCTTTCTTCAATGTAGTTCTCCCTTACTAGATATTTTCAGATGATATAAGAATAGTTTCCCTGAAGCACTGGTCAGGAATGGGGGTTCAAAAGTCTTTGTGGCAACCCCAACTGTACCATTAAAGCCTAACCCTAACCCTTACCCAGCCCATTTTTACATGCATTGTGCCCACAATATAAAAAGGTGTGGCTTGAACTGCATAGTCATTGATACCATCTTGACCAATTCCTCACTTGTAGACAATCATAGTTGCTAGGTGGACTGTTATTAACTTCTTACCGATGAGCCTTGACTTTCTTTTTATTTAATCAAGTATCTCTTTGTTTATCAACAGAAGGTGCTCAAGGCAATTAACTGAAAACAAACAAGAGATGACAATGTAAATACAAAACACTTAAAAGCATAATTAAAAACAGGTACTTAAAATTACAGAAATCCTGGCTTCACCTAAATTAGATTACACATGAAATGCCTACCTAAAAAATGTTGACCAGTAAAAGATAAACAACCAGGGAATACTTTTCATTAATTTGATTTATGGTGCAATGGAATTTATTTTGCTGGAACATACAAATTTACGACTCTAGGAAAAAAAATATGAGATCTCTTTACCTGTCTAATTTAGTAATGTCAAGCTAGATACATAACATTGCAAAATATACATTATATTAATTCATAGCTAAGAATGGATTGCCTATGTAACTGAATATATGACAATTTCATATGCATTCTTATTCTTTTCTCATAATACTCTGTGATTTTAAAAAAAAGTCATTGCACACCAAACTTTGCTTTTAAATATTTATTCTCTATTTTCAAAAATATTTTCATAGAAAGATCCACATGTCTAAATAGATTTCATTTAAAAATAAACTGTGAATTCAGCTTGATGCATTTTTTGAGCCAAGACTTTCATTTCATTGGAGATGGACTAATTTGCAGAATATATGTACTCTTCTCTGTACATAACCGGCAGATCAAATCTGTTTATCAGAATTCACAAAACTCAGATAGTATCCCTTCATCCATGTTAGTTGTTAACACACACAATAATCCCTGTGTTCTGTCAAACATGTACCTGTTTTTCCCCGTAATTTTAATTTGGATATCCATATGAATTCCATTAATGCTTGTCTCACATATTGTGCATGTTTGAGTGTTGTATATTATTTACTTCACACTGTAGCTATCTGGTGATCTTACTTATAAACTGTAATCCAGTTCTGCAAAATTATTTACAGATGAAATCCACAGCTGATCTCTATGTTATTGTGTTAGCACTTTTCCCCTAGCACAGTTCATTATAATTTGAAAATGACATTGTTTAAATTATATTTCTTATTATGCATCATTAACATACAGTATGTCCAGGTAAAATGACTAACCAATACCAGATGTGTATAAATTACAGCAGTATGTTCAGATGAATATTTTCTTGATAAAATAAAGCATCAAAGGTGTCTTCCACTTGCTGGGATTGCTATAGAGAACTGCTTTGTTTGTGAGAAAGTTGACTTAGAACATTTTCTAGAAGAACCCAAAAAAACAGCAGAGCAAAATCCCTCAACAGAAATCAAGAAAAATGTGTAGCAATAGCACTTAGACTTTACAACACTCTCTGTGTGGTTTACAATGTCAGCATATTACCCCCAACAATCTGGGTCCATTTTACTGACCACAGATAAGTAGAACGCTGAGTCAATCTTTAGCCTGTCAGGATCGAACTCCAGGTTGAGGGCAGAGTTAGCATGCAATATTGCATTTTAATCACTACACTCCCAGTGCTGATCACTCTAGAGGCAAAAATCTGAATCATATGGGGGAATGTAACTCTTCTGGCACATAATAACACATGCATTTCAAGGCTGCTGCTATTTGGAGAATTCTACAAAATGTATGAGCATAAACACCGAAAGTTAAAATATTAACAGCCCCCATCAAATTCAACTTCATATATTAAAGTGCTTGGCTATTGAAATCAATCAACTTAAAATGCCTATTGTTCCCTGTAATTTAGGTTTTCATTCATCTCTGAAGGGCTTCAGATTGCTTGGAATGAAAGAGTGTTAGAATGACATATTATTAAAAAAACATTCTTCATCCAGAAAGAGAAATTATGACCTTCCAGCAAATATTCACAAGCAAAAGTCATCTTCTGTAGTGTTATACATGGGTAGATTTTATTTCTCCATATGCATTTTTATAGCAGCTGAATATGTATATTCCACCTGTGTCCATCGCTTCAGCTTGGGCTTGATACATGTAACTGATTTCACATACTAATATTCAGACAGAATGTAGAGATATTTTGTTCTGGCTCCGTACCATCTGATACAATCTCTGGGTAGATAAAGTGAATGACAGAAATGGTTTGGTTTGTGCTCTGCATCACAAGCAATTGTCTAAAGAAACATGGAATCCCTTTATTATTGAAGATATGTTATACCAGGGGTTTTATGAGATTGAACTGCAAATTCAAATTAAATCAAATTGCAAATTCATGTAGGATCTTGCCTGATTCATGCCTCATTATAAGTAATCTTATAATCTAGAATCTATTAAATGAGTTTGACAACAGCTCCTGGACTAGTCATACTGGATGTAAATGACAGCTAAACTTCACTGTGTTAGCAGATTGATATCAATATTTTAATCAAGCCATAATTCAAAAGTGCTGTTTGTTCATATCCAAGTGACAGAAACCTAACTTACAGTCAATCAAAAGTAGAGTCAGAATGAGTAAGAACAGATAAGTGGAATGTTGAATCTTGGTTGATTAAGTAATTGGTTTCAATATGGAATTCTTTTGGAAACAGAGATGGATGGCAGGCAGACAAAATATGGCCATTTTGCTATTCTTATTAATATTGTCAAATCTATTTTCCAAATTCCTCCTGGCTAAACTTCCCTTCAGTGAATTGGATTTTCTCTTTCATTTCATATGGAGTTTTAGAAACAAGGATCATATTTTGGAAAAATCAAGTGAGGTCATGTTGAAGGCCCCTTTATTTTTTTTTTCAAATCCCTTGCCTTTCTAACCAGCAGTGATTCTCCAACTTAGCTGATCTTCTTCCCACAAGACAACAAGACTGTGTGCCTTCAAAACTGACACAGAATAAAGCCACCCCCTTTCCTCTTAAATTGTACAGAACTTCAAAGATGTTTAAGTTGGATGATGTTTTCAGTAAAACAACCTTTTAAATGTACATTATGGAACAATGTGTCCTTGAAAAGAAATGCCAGCTTTGTCTCTGACAGCCTTCCTCGGCATATCCAATAGTGCAGGGGTGCAAACTCACGGCGTCATGTTGTCATCACATGACGTATTGCGACTTTCCCCCCATTTGCTAAAACAGGGGTGGGTGTGGCCAACGCGTGACGCATCCGGGCCGCGGGCTGTGAATTTGACACCCCCGCAATAGTGGATGCACAGAACCCTCTACAGATGATGGATATACTGAGAAAGTTATTGGAAAGATGCAAGAATGCTAGCTAAGACAATCAGTGCAATCAATCTATATTGCATCAAGCTAAACAGCTCTGCTTATGATAGAATACTATTTGTGCTAAGAATAATATGATTGAAAAAGCTATAAGAGATTAGATGCTGACCTCTATCAGTGAAATTGCTATAAAGCAATTGTTTACAAAGCTTTTTAAAAGATCTTTTTGAAAACATTCTTTAAAAGAAAAGAAACGAACTAACAAAAATGTGAGGTTAACATGATCTCGCTTAAATTCCCTTCTTCTGAAATATGAAAAGATTCCCGTTAACTATAGACAGCGATGAATGTTATGGGAATCCTTTTCCCTTAATTTTCTCAGGTCTCAGATAATGCCACCTGGCCAGTGAATGGTGGTATCAGATCCCTGCCCCAACAAGAAGTTGTGGCTATTAGATGGCCAAGGTGCATGAGTAGCTTTGCTTTCTAAAGCATGAAATGACATCTGTGAGCATAACAATTCCAAAGGGAAAATAAAGTTATAGAGGAACTTACAAATGCTGTGTCTAGTCCAGCGGAAAGAAACACCTATGCAGCATTTTTTTTTAAATGGCATTATTTTTATTAGGCTGTTTGGTATTTGTGATGCAGTTTTCTAGGCAGCTAGCAAAAGAACAATCAATAAGAAAACTGATTATTTTTAAAGGAAATACTCTCAATTCAGCACAATTAAAGTTTTTGCTGATTAATAACTGTATGGAAATAAGACTTTGGCTAATTCAGATTATGACTACCAAAACTGAGCGTTTTTTCCAAATCCTGCCTAGACTTTGTTCCTTATTCTTATTTGAATTGAATTATTGAAAATATATTGCTTTTTCAAATGTTCAAATGGCGACCATATAGAATAGAATAGAATAGAATAGAATAGAATAGAATAGAATAGAATAGAATAGAATAGAATAGAATAGAATAGAATTCTTTATTGGCCAAATGTGATTGGATTCACAAGGAATTTGTCTCTAGTGCAAAAGCTCCTAGTATACATATAAACAACAAAGTAATATAAGATACCAATATGAGAAGGTAATAGAAAAGATAAGAAGGATAATAGTAATACAGTCATGTTACATGGGTAAATAATGATAGAGAAATACATGAAACAACTCCCCCAAAACCTACTAAGTTCAAATATACCATCTACAACAAAACACATTCTAAATTCTAAAGCATATTGAAAATGAGATAAGAGAAAGAATGAGGGAGAAAGCAAGTTTTATCTAGCTTACTTTGGCCAATCTTAAAAAAAAAAGGTTTGAGTTGGATCTGGTTAGTACTTGGATAGGAAACTTGTCAGGAAATTCCAAGACAGTAAGCTATTTCTGTCTGTCTGTCTAATCCAGTGATGGCGAACCTATGGCACGGGTGCCACAGGTGGCACACGGAGCCATATCTGCTGGCACACGAGCCATTGCCTAGCTCAGCTCCAGCGCGCATGTGCGCGCCGGCCAGCTGATTTTTGGCTCACACGGAGGCTCTGGGAGGGCATTTTCGGCTTCCGGAGGGCCTTTGGGGGGACTGGGAAGGGTGTTTTTGCCCTCCCCAGGCTCCAGAGAAGCCTCTGGAACCTGGGGAGGATGAAAAATGGGCCTACCAGGCCCACCAGAAGTTGGGAAACGGGCCATTTCTGGCCTCCAGAGGGCCTCCAGGGGAGCGGGGGAGGCCGTTTTCACCCTCCCCAGGCATTGAATTATGGGTGTGGGCACTCGCACATGCGCGATAGCACGGTTGCATGCACTTTCGGCACCCGAGGGAAAAAAGGTTCGCCATCACTGGTCTAATCTATCTATCTATCTATCCATTCCAGAATATAACCGCGAATTACTTTCATACTTTTGCCATGAAAGCCACTTGAAATTACTAGTTTAGCCTAACTCACAATGGCTTTACTTTATATTAGGAAAATAAACTTTTCCAGAAGTTGGAGAACAGATTTCATCATCAGAATATCAGAAATAGCTTAATTTGAAACTGGGGAACTTTCCATTTCTTGCTACTTATTTTTAGGCATCTGTATCACTTACAAAGACCTCTGTGGTTTCTGACCCATGAAGCCAAGCACAGCCACTAGTCATCTATATCAGCCACCCAAAGACTTCATAACTTTTCTTACTTTTCCTCCTGTCTGGTGTTCAGTTACATGGCTGGTTGATTATGTTCAACATGAGGGTTACAAATTGTGCCACAACTGTTCACCCCCATCTCAGTGCAAGATATACATCATGTTAAGATGATGATGCATTTCCACAACTATATTTGACCAAAAACTTATCTATCTCAAGAACATGAGATGAGAAGGCATTTTGCAAGGTAAACTAAGATTCTCTATGCAAATGGTAAAAATGAGGGATGTTTATCTTTACATTAGGGCTAACTGAATCATTATGGTGTATATGCTGGACAGGAATTGTTCTAGGAAGTTATGTAATGGGATTTTGTTTAGCATAAATTGCACACAGATGCAACCAAACATTGTCTCTTGGCAGTGAAAGTATTGTATTTCAATTAACAAGTCGTAATATACCGTATTTTTTGGAGTATAAGACGCACCAAAGTGTAAGACGCACCTTAGTTTTGGGGGAGGAAAACAAGGGGAAAAGGCCTCTGCCTCCAAGTAATTTGCCAAAAAGCAAACAGCACAGATGATATACACTGTTTGCTGTGTATTTCTGTGCATGTGTGCCTGACCCATAGAAATAGCAAAGAATTGGAGAAATGTACATTATGCCAGAAAGTTTTCTTAAATGTAGTCACACTAACTCTTCCCAATTATTTAAATAGATCTACTCCAAGGTAACTAAACTTACATTTCATACTATACTTGTACAGAGCTGTTAAAATTAATTAAAATTTCTGGAAGTATACATTATTCTCTATTATTTAAAAGAAGATACAATAGCACTGGGCCTCTTCAGAGCAAGCATTTATTTTAAAAAGCTTCTTTATTTTGTTAAGTTGTCTAGATTTACAGGGATCTCCAACCTTGGCAACTTTTAAGACTTGTGGACTTCAACTCCCAGAATTGCACAGCCAGCAAAGCTAACAAAGCTGGCTGTGGAATTCTGGGAGTTGAAGTCCACAAGTCTTAAAGTTGCCAAGGTTGGAGACCCCTGGCTCTAGAACAATAATAAAGCAGTCTTTAAAAATAAGTCTAATAATTTGAACATTCTACAGACATTTATAGTTATTCACTTACCCCCTTCCATCCAGTTCAGCAAAAAATAAAAATATGCAAGTCTCTCCCAGCTATTTGCCTCTTTGTAGTTAGTTTCACTTTCATTTTCCCACGTGGCAAACCTAATCAGCTCTAGGTCGGGAAGCTGCTACTAACTTGCTTGGCTTTAAAGGCTCTTTCCTCTTTGCTGCAAGCAGGTAAATTGCTGGAAGACAGAGGCCAAAGGGTGGGGGTGGCTGGGTGGGTGGGGCTGCATTCCGTGTATAAGACGCACCCAAGTTTTCACCCTCTTTTGGGGGGTAAAAAGGTGCATCTTATACTCAAAAAAATACGGTACTCTGGTATGAAGGAGACAACTTCCTGGGATTATCAGTGAAAACCCCTGTGGAATCTGTGGAAAATAATAGACAAAGGACAGGCAAAAATGCATCCTCCCATATTTGTCTGTTTGTAAAAAGAAAAAAAATGATTTTGTACAGCCAGAAGAGTGCTGAACTTGATATTCTTTTTCCAACAGCTTGTTTAGAAAGATGAATCCAGCTCAGCCTGGGGATTCAGCACAGTGTAGAACTCGGTGGCAAGTTGGCTGAACACAGAAATGTTCAATAGGGAGTCCTGAATATAAGTGCCAATCTTGTTATGAACTCCTTATAAATATTGTCATTGGGGCTGGAGTACAAGGCAATCAAATTCAATGGCACACAAATTGCATACATGCATGCATGAATAAATGTCAGCCAAGGTCTTGTCCTGTGCCTCCTCCATTTTCTCCTCAAAGCATTCTGGAATATTCCAGGGTGAAGGAGGGAAAGAGAATGTGTGATTCAGAGATGAGCAGACAAAAAGCCCACTGAAGGAGTGACAGAGTGCCAATAATCTGCACCAGCTTTCAGGGTAGTCCCTTAATAAAAAATATAACTTTGACATATTAAAGAAATGGAAGAGGAACAGGAAAAGAAAAAGAATAATGACTATCCTAGCCAGGGGGAAGTAGTGATACAGCTGCCTCTTAAAGATCAGATATAGGATTAGACCCTCTTACAGTAGGTTGCAGTTTATCAAGACTGCAGCAAACAAGAATTTACAGATCCTTATGGAATTTGAACTATTGCTGCACGGGTAAGAACGTAACTAACCATCTGCTTTTACAACATTCTTATTCAATTCTAATCTTAAAAATTGATTTTACATACTTTAACACTGTCTCTGCTTTCTGCCACTGTGTCTCTATTTGAAACCAGTTATGGCCACAACAACAACAACAGCAAAAGTCCTAGCAGTCTTTCCCCCACCCCCCTGCTCTGGAACTCAAGACTCAGCCTAGATACAGGGTGTATGTCAGTGGTGGGTTCCTACTGGTGCGGTCCACTCTATTGCACCGGTAGCGGCGGGCTGGTGATGTCATCAAGAGGCTACCGACCCGGTGTGGTCGGTTGCCAGTGCCTAGGAGCAGCCATCTTTTTTGTGAATTTTTCGGCAATTTTTTGCTTCTGTGCATGCGAGGAAGCAAAAATCACCAAAATCGCCCGCATGCGTGCATCCTCTTGTGACATTTTGGTGCGATTTTACAGCGGGCGCACGTGTGCACAAAACGTGGTGATGTGCGTGCAGCGCACCGGTAGCCAGGTAAGTGAGCAACCTGCCCCTAGTGTATGTATGTTGGTTTATTGGACCCATGCCTGATCTGGATCGAGAGCAGTTTTAGGAATCTGGGAAGATGCTGAGATTTAAGGAGAAAACATACTAAAGGGTAGTCATTTAGTATGTTCAATTCACACAAGGCCCAGTTACCTTTAATTCAGTGGAGGCTTCTGAAAAACCCTCTGCCCTCTTTGTGGGTTCCCAATGAATAGGCTGGGAGTGAGTAAGTTTTGTCCGCTAAGAAAAGCTAGTCTTGCGTGAATCAAAGAGGTTCTCTGGAACAAAGAATGGCTTTTAAGGAAGAGTGAAACTCAGAGTGAGCTGACTGATTGTTGCAGCTTCCATTTGACTGACCATCATTCTAGAGATAAAGAAATTATGTCAAAACGAATGTTAGTAATCACTTGCCTAGCCGGTTACTACCTCCCTAGAACAGCACAGAGAGCTTGAGAATGAACATTTTTCTTAACGTCCATTATTTCAGGGAAAGCCTGGTAGAGCTTTAAATGCTAAAATAAAAAAGCTTCAAACAGAAACTACTGCATTAACCGGCTCCATATTTATATTTAAATATGACTTGAGTAAAAATGGGAGTGCAATTTTTTAAATAACTGCATATTCCTGACGAAAAAGGATGGAATAAATGTAAAAGTAAATTAAAGTAAAAGTGATGCAGACCAGAAATAAACCAGTTGCCAATGAAAGTTTGATTGGATTTAATTAGAGATGGGTAAATTTATCTTTCCCATCTCTCTATTGCATATATCAGCATTTGCTTTACATATGACTTGAGTCATGATATTTCTCTAAATTAGTGTTTGGAGAGTATTTGTTTCCCAGTGTCCATATTTAAAAGGTTTTGAGTATATCTTTTGAGTTAAAAACCACATCAGAAACCTCAGGAAGAGTCCCAATTGGAAGATGATTATGTTTAAATCTGCACATTCATCTGGGAATTGAAAATGGGCCAAAAGGGAAAGCTGCCTTTGGTTAAAACTCAAATGCTGAGGAGTTCATGGGTACAACACTACAATGCAGTTTTCCTGGCAGCAATTTGCCAGGAATTTACCTTCGTCTTCTTTGGGGATTTTTCCACTCTCAAGTCTTGATATTCCCTTGAGCCTCCTATCCAACTGCTAACCAGACCCAGATCTTCTTAGTCCAGAAGGGCGAGTCAGATGTCACAAATATTGAATTTCTTAAGCATTTAGAAAGAAGTTTCCTGAATTCAATGTAGCAGCAAATTCAAAGTAAATGCATGTTGGATAACAATTCCAAAGGGAAAGTAAATGTTACAGAGGAACTTAAAATGTTGTGTGTAGACCAGCAGATAAACTTTGAATTTTTTAAAATATATTTGTTCTTTTTTGAGGAATTATTCTACTATTTGTATATAAATCCACAAAGAGCCTTTTTTAAACCACAAAAACCTTTCCCTGTTACTTAAAAGTTTTAATAAGACAATAACAATAAATATATGCTTATCTTTAAATGGCCACAATACAGTAAATAATGAGCTTTCCAACTTAATAGGGAATTGTAATATATGCGAGAAGATATTTGGATTTTACTGCATCTGTTTCTATCCCCAATAAGATGTTTGTAAGTACAGTGATTAAAAAGAAAGGAACCTCAAGTCTCTTTAATAGTTATATTATGCACCAATAACAGAATGAAATTCCTGATACAATACTACAATTTATATTCCAACACTGACAAGGAGCTTAAGACAAATCCTGAAAGATCATATTTCTCTTTCCTCCCCCCAAAAATTAGTAATAATATATATTTTAATGAAGGTCATTCTGAAGGCTCAGGTTTCACTACGATGAAAGCAGAAGAGAATTTTACATTAATGTGGTGTGGATCAACCTGCATCTATATATATTTTTGTGCTAAAACCAATTTAAACATAAGTAAAACCAATTTGAACTTGAGAACTGCACCCATCTGATTTTCTACCGGGCTGATATAACAAGTGAAGTCTTACTATGCATGAAAGCCATTTATATATAACAGTATGCATCCTTTGTATATATGTGTACTGCAATGAGAAAGTAAATGAAAATATGTTTGTAAAATTTGGGGTTCATGTTATATCAGATGATTAGCCTACCTTGAGATAAGACTGACCACAGCTAATTCCAAAAATAATGATGATAATAATTAACCAACCACACTCAACGTGTAGTGCTCAATGGAACTGCACCTACATGGAGGGAAGTATGCAGTGGAGTACCCCAAGGTTCTGTTTTAGGCCCAGTACTCTTCAAACATCTTCATCAATGACTTGGACGAGGGGATAGATGGGGAACTCATCAAATTTGCAGATGACACCAAACTGGTAGGAATAGCCAACACTCCAGAAGATAGGCTTAAGATACAGAAGGATCTTGACAGACTTGAACATTGGGTGCTATCTAACAAAATGAAATTCAATGGTGAAAAAAGTAAGGTTCTACATTTAGGCAAGAAAAACAAAATGCACAGGTATAGTATATGTGGTACCTTGCTCAATAGTAGTAACTATGAGAGGGACCTTGGAGTCCTAGTGGACAACCATTTAAATATGAGCCAGCAGTGTGCAGCAGCTGCCAAAAAAGCCAACACAGTTCTAGGCTGCATTAACAGAGGGATAGAATCAAGATCATGTGAAGTGTTAATACCACTTTATAATGCCTTGGTAAGGCCACACTTGGAATACTGCATTCAGTTTTGGTCGCCACAATGTTAAAAGGATGTGGAGACTCTAGAAAGAGTGCAGAGAAGAGCAACAAAGATGATTAGGGGACTGGAGGCTAAAACATATGAAGAACGGTTGCAGGAACTGGGTATGTCTAGTTTAATGAAAAGAAGGACTGGGAAGACATGATAGCAGTGTTCCAATATCTCAGGGGTGATCGCAGCCGGTGATCAGCAGAAGTAGTCTGCAGTATTGCACTCAAACCACTGCGCCACCTCAGCTCTTTAGTTTTAGTTAATAATTAAATTCCCAAACAGCCTCGTTTGAATCATACCCACTAAACCTATCCTACTTCTTGAAGATTAACATGATTAAAAGATGGGATGGGAAGGGAAGATATTCAGTATAATACACTGACTTTCTTGGAAGAAAGGTGAATGAAAATGCCATGAAAAAACAGTTATGAACATTTTCATAACTATTTTTTGCTAGAGAGTGAATGGAACAGACTCCAAGAATCACAGCGGCGACAACAGCATTTTTAACCAGCATTCTAAATTTTGTTAGTACCGGTTCTGTGGGCATGGGTTATTTTGTGGACATGGCTTGGTGGTCATGCAACAGTGGGTATAGCTTCATGATCATGTGACTGGGTGGGAGTGATTTGGCAGTCATGTGACTGGGTGAGACTGCTTTTGCGGTCATGTGACTGGGTAGGGGTTGCTGGGTGATCATGTGGCTGGGTGATCATGTGACTGGGTGGGTGTGGCCAACTTGACATCACTCACGTCAATGGTTAGGGTTAGGGTGCCTGGCCTCTCCTCGCCTCAAAGGCCTCAACAAGATACAATTTTCCTGTCTATTTACTACTACTGAACATCCAAAATATTAATCCTATGTATATATTCCATATGTGTACATACATATTACACACAGGCACACAAAAAGATGCATTATCTACTATATATACTGTATGTGTATGTACACACACACACACACACACCTCTTCTAAAACTACACATTCAACCTCACTTACTGCATTTGGAAAAACACACCCAGAGTCCACTTTCTGCCACCCATTTAAACATAACTTCTGTACATTAGAACATTACACATGCCTTCAGATGTTCTTCCCTAGCTTGCACATGACTGTTAGAGCCAGGAAATGTCATGGATTGAGTAAAATGTGGTGAAACTCACTTAACAACGCTCTTGCTTAGCAACCAAAATTTTGGGCTCAATTGTGGTCATAAGTTAAGGACTATCTTTGCCTTCCTCTGCATGGCAGCCTTATCCTAGTAAACTCCTTCTCCTTTCTGGCAATTTTCCTCTCTGTTAGAGGGACCAAAATAATCCAGACAATGTAAGGTTTCCTGCTGCAGCAGGGGTTGGACTAGATGACCTCCGAGATATCTTCCAGCCCTAAATTGCTGTGCTGTTTCAAAGTGTCTTCTGAAGCCACGTCTAGTGGCAGAGTTTGTGATACTTCCTTCCTCTTCTCTCTCTCTCTCTCTCTCTCTCTCTCTCTCTCTCTCTCTCTCTCTCTCTCTCTCTCTCTCTCTCTCTCTCTCTCTCTCTCTCTCTCCTCTCTCTTCTCTCCCTTCCTTCCTTCCTCTTTCTTTCTTTTTCTTTTTCTTTTTCTTTTTCTTTTTCTTTTTCTTTTTCTTTTTCTTTTTCTTTTTCTTTTTCTTTTTCTTTTTCTTTTTCTTTTTCTTTCTCTCTCTCTTTCTTTCTCTCTCTCTTTCTCTCTTCTTCCCTCCCTCCCTCCCTCCCTCCCTCCCTCCCTCCCTTTATCCTTTCCTGTGAAGAACCCCAGAGGTCTTTGGTTGCAGGAAGAAAAGCCAGACGTTTTGAAAATGAGAACATGCCCATTGATCATCTGGCATTCTTAGAGCTCCACTGTTGATTAGCTTAGCCTGAGCAAGGATAGCTTAGCAACCACTTACAATAAGCTCTCAACTCAAACTCAGTGCATGTGGAGATCCCCAAACAGTGAGGGTTTCTTTCTTTCGTTCTTCCTTGAAGACCCCACTGAACCCCTTTTGAGCCTAGCAAGCCTCCCTACAGCCCCCTTGGAGCTAAAAGGGGCATGGGGGGAGCCACACATCCCCACGCCCCATTTTGGGCCTAGCAAGCCTCCCTACAGCTCCCTGGGAGCCAAAAGGGGCGCGGGGGACCCTGGAAGGAGGGGTGGATTCTAACTTATCTTGCTGTCGATTCGCTTCCTCTCGTGCCACGTGGCAAAAAAAAAAGCCTAAAAAAAGATGGCGACCACATGCACAGTCTCGGAACTTGGCTTCTGTGCATGCTCAGAAGGAAAAATAAATTCAAAAAATTCAAAAAAAAAATAAAAAAATCAAAAAAAGATGGTAGCACCCACTGACCAGCCATCCTGTTCGGTGATGTCATTCTGACATCACCAGTGGGGAACCCACACCTGTTTTAAACACTAGCAATAGACTTGGAATTTTAGCTCACTTTGTTCACATATGCTTCAAACTAACTTGGCAATGACTTCCATGAAAACACTGCAAATGCATTAGTATAAGAAATAAAATGTAGGGATTCCTGTTTCTCTTCACTGTCCATTAATTGGCATTCATGAGGATTGTGCACCTAGCAAAGAAGGGCAAAATAATAGGATGATGGCTCCCTAAGCTGACTTACTGCAGCAGAGCTTAACTAATAAAAAAAAGTTAGATTAAAAGTGGAGGAATGTTAGAGCCACCTACTGTGGCTTTAGGGGATGTTAAAGAATAATGATGAGTGTTCACTTTCTTCCACATTAAGTAAAGCTATTCAGTAATGGCTTTTAAAAAAACACCTTTTTTTTTTAGCAGTGGTGCATTAAGACAAAATTCTGCATGTTACAACAGAGCGAATAAGCTCAGGCAAGACCTGCAGGGGAGAGTACGCTGCTGAAAACATTAGATTTCTCACTTCCCACCTCTCACCCCTATGTGTGCACACATACACATACAAACTATGGATGGGGGGAAAATCAACTCAACAAAATCAGGATACCCTTCAGTAATAGAGGCAAGGGAGGAAAATAAGGAAGGGCCATTTGGCAACTATTACTGTATTTTTTGGAGTATAAGACACACCTTTTTACCCCCCAAAAGAGGGTGAAAACTTGGGTGCGTCTTGTACACCGAATGTAGCCACCCCCACCCTTTGGCCTCTGTCTTCCAGCAATTTACCTGTTTGCAGCAAAGAGGGAAGAGCCTGTAAAGCCAAGCAAGTCAGTAGCAGCTTCCCGACCTACAGCTGATTTGCCATTGCTAAAATGAAACTGAAACTGAAACTGCAAAGAGGCAAATAACTGGGAGAGACACACAGATTTTTATTTTCTGCTGAACTGGATGCAAGGGGGTAAGTGAATAACTATAAATGTCTGTAGAATGTTCAAATTATTAGACTTATTTTTAAAGACTGCTTTATTATTGTTCTAGAGCCAGGGGTCTCCAACCTTGGCAACTTTAAGACTTGTGGACTTCAACTCCCAGAATTCAACAGCCAGCTTTGTTAGCTTTGCTGGCTGTGGAATTCTGGGAGTTGAAGTCCACAAGTCTTAAAAGTTGCCAAGGTTGGAGATCCCTGTAAATATAGACAACTTAACAAAATAAAGAAGCTTTTTAAAATAAATTCTTGCTCTGAAGAGGCCCAGTGCTATTGTATCTTTTTTTAAATAATAGAGAATAATGTATACTTCCAGAAATTTTAATTAATTTTAACAGCTCTGTACAAGTATAGTCTGAAATGTAACAGTGTCCTGTTTAGTATTAGAGTTTAGTTACCTTGGAGTAGATCTATTTAAATAATTGGGAGGAGTTAGTGTGACTACATTTAAGAGAACTTTCTGGCATAATGTACATTTCTCCAATTCTTTGCTATTTCTATGGGTCAAGCACACATGCACAGAAATACACAGCAAACATTGTATATTATCTGTGCTGTTTGCTGTTTGCTGTTTGGCAAATTGCTTGGAGGCAGAGGCCTTTTTTCCTTGTTTTCCTCCCCCCAAACTAAGGTGCGTCTTATGCTTCGGTGCATCTTATATTCCAAAAAATACGGTAAATATTTTTCTTTGGCAATATTTCCCCCCCCTTTCTGATACCCCCTCCCCCTTTGTTTGATGTCCCTGTGTTTCTGTCTTGAGCAGCGGGCTGTAAAGAAAAGAACAGATGGCTGTCATCGGAGATCTGAACAGATCCCTTGCAGAGTGTTTTGAAAATTATGCCGTAGGCCACGTAAAATTAGGCCTAAGTCCCTCTATGACAATAGGCTCTTCCCTATTCCAAAAGGCAGCAAGTACCTTTCTTATTAATACTCTATAATCCATGGGGAAAAGAAGAATGGCATATCACACAAAACAGTTTGATCTGAAGCTCCTTTGATTCCTTGCTATTCCTGATCTCTCTGGGTGCTTGGTCTGGCGAGCCAAGAATCTGCTCTAAACTTTCCATTATTTCCGTATATACTGTACCTCAGGCCCCCATATTTGGCTTAAGATCAATATCATCATTCTGCCAAAAGTTTCTATCTTTTGTCTTTGAGGTAGTTCATGCAACGAAGTCTGTCAACTCGTTATTATCCTGCACAGCATTTTAAAAGTTCATGTGTGTCCTTAATGGAATGCATGTACTCGCATTTCATTTAATATTTTATGTTAGCAATAGTGAGTTGCATTTTTAGATAACTGTGTGGCGTCTTTTTAATTTTCATAATATAATGCTGCATGTATGCATACATTAATATATGCCCGTTTGGTGCATTGCCTTGATTACTGGACTAGAATGGACTGTGCAAATTGCTTTGGGCCAAGAGCCATGTTTGTCCTTTGACAGGAATGCTATGGCTGCGTGCCAAAAAAGCCAGGACAAAACTAGGCTAGGACAAAACTAAATTTAGTTTAATTTCAATTTAATTAAAAACAAGTTAATATCATTATTCCCCATGTAATTTCATAGTTTACTCTTTCCATCTTGCTACAATTATAATTCCACCACAATTTTGGTAGTTTCTGTGTACTTTGGGAGGTTGGCATATTGTGTACCCTTATACTAGAAAGAAAGAAGTATGGGTTGAAATATCTAGTCAGCATTGCAAATATATATAGCGCTGGGCTAGTTATTCTGTCTCAATCTAGTCTACTTTACCAGGTTGTTATAAAATTAACATGATCGTCAGGAGAACCATTTACACCCTTGAGAAGAAAAAATGGGATATAACTAGAATAATCACAGAATTGTCAGAAGGAATCATAAAATGTTAGAAGGAATCAAAAGGATCATCCAGTCTTCCATAGTGTGTAGTAAAAATAATCAAACTAACTAGAAGTGGCAGCCCAGCCTCTTCTCATCAATCTCCAGAAATGGAGAACCTTCAACTTCTATACATAGATTATTGTACAGATCTTATTATCAGAATTTTTTCTCTATATTTAAATGTAACCTAGATAGCTACAGCGGATTCCTGTAATTATTTCTGGTCTTAATTTATGGGATAATGGAACATAGTTCCTTATCATCTTCCATGTAGCACCATTTTATGAATATGAATATCATGTCTCCTCTTAGACTTCTTTTATCCAAATTGAATATTCCTTCATCCTGCCCTTATAGGACCTATAATTAAGCCCAGAGGTGGGTTCCTCCCGATTTGGACTGGTTCGCCTGAACCGGTAGCGATCCGCTGGTGATGTTACAATGATGTCACAAAACCGGTTTGGTTGGTGCTGGTCCATGGGCACCACCATCATTTTTTTTAAAAAAAAAATTAATTTCTTTTTATTTTTTTTCTTTTGAGCATGCGCAGAAGCCGAGTTTCCGAAACTGCGCATGCGTCGCCATCTTGTTTGTTTTTTAAAAAATATTTTTCCGCACTGTGCATGTGTGCATGCGCGAGCACCCACGTGGCACGCACACGCAGCATGGGAGGAAGCAAACCGGCAGCGAGGTAAGCTAGAACCCACCCCTGATTAAGCCCCTGTATCATCTTTATAACATTCCTCTGAAACAATTCTGTCACTATTCTTTTGAAAATAGGGTACCCAGAATTGTGTCCCATACAGGTAGTCCTCGACTTACAATAGTTCATTTAGTGACTGTTTGAAGTTACGTCACTGAAAAAAATGATGTTTTTCACACTTATGACCATTGCAGCATCCCCATGGTCACATCATTTGCATTCAGCTGCTTGACAACAGGTTCCTAGTTCCTAGTTACAATGGTTGTAGTCTCCCGGGATCATGTGATCATATTTTGCTACCTTCTGATAAGCAAAGTCAATGGGGAAACCAAATTCACTTAACAACCGTGTTACTAATTTTACAACTGCAGTGATTCTCTTAACAAACGTCGCAAAAAAAAAAGTCTTAAAATGGGGCAAACCCCATTTTAACAAATTTAACAAATTTCTCACATATATTCTGGGCTCAATTGCGGTCTTAAGTCAAGGACTGCCTGTACTTTAGGTGTGGTCTCAACTGTATAAAGAAGCTGGGAATATATAGTGTTTTATGTGTCTTTAATACAGTGCTTCTTTAGATGCAGTTCAGAATTGTGTTGATTCTTCTGGCAGCTGCCTCACACTGCTGCCTCATGTTTAGCTTGTTGTTTATAATCACAGCCAGAGCTTTTCTGATGCAGTTTACAAGCTTTGAATCACCCTTCTCATATTTTATTTATTTATTTATTTATTTATTTATTTATTTATTTATTTATTTATTTATTTAGTTAGTTAGTTAGTTAGTTAGTTAGTTAGTTAGTTAGTTAGTTTAGTTAGTTTGTCAAACATGTACGGGATAACAGGTATAAGTATAATATGGACATGAGCACATGAAATGAGTACAAATAAATGGGGACAGTAGGACAGGGATGGTAGGCACACTGGTGCGCTTATGCACGCCCTCTATACATATAGTGTATATGCCCTATATTTCCTTTTCTAAATCATAATAGCTTACATTCCACCCACCCATCCACCCACCCACCCACCCACCCATCCATCCATCCATCCATCCATCCATCCATCCATCCATCCATCCATCCATCCATCCATCCATCCATCCATCCATCCATCTATCTATCTATCTATCTATCTATCTATCTATCTATCTATCTATCTATCTATCATCTATTGTATCTATTCAATTGATATAGCCACTCATCTCACATTTGTGATGCTTGGTAGCTTACAATTCAAGCACAAACAGTAAGAAAAAAACCCACAGAACAAAAATGCTCATACAAACCATACAAACCAAATAAAGCTTGTGATAAGGTCCTTTGAGGGAGTATAATGATTCAAGAGCAACAGTGTCATTTTATAGGCTCTACTACACCATGGGTGTCAAACTCGATCACTTCATGGGCTGGATCATGACATATTGTGACTTTTTTGCCTTTGCGGAACTGGGGTGGTCATGGTCGTGCATGATGTATCCGGCCCAGGGACCGCCAGTTTGACAGGACTGCTCTACACCAATCCCTGATTTCCAGGCTAGATGGCAAAGCCAGGTCTTTTTCTGGAAGGCCCATCAAGGTCAGGACCAGTCTGACTTCATAAATAATGATGGTAGCAGAAAAACCCCTCCTCCTAAGTGCTGCTAAATGATATTCTCTAATGTAGCAGTACGTAAACGTTTTAGTATCTGGGATGGTTTTGTGAACACAATTTTTCCACGTACTGGGTGGTCGTGGTTGTTTAGGTTTTGCTCGCTCGCCTGCCTGCCATTCACCTCCAACTGTGAAACCATATTCCTAACAGGCCACAGATCGGTACCCGTCTATGGCCTGGGGTTTGGGGACCCCTGTTCTAGTGGATGGGATCCACAACAAGCCTCTTCTGATGGATCTGCTTTCATCCCAGTCTTCAAATCTGTCCAGATTAGATTACAATCTTGTTCTGTTTCTCTGGGTTTTGGCCAGACCTCTCAATTATCTAAGCTTCCCATCAATCCCATTATTCAGATTGTTCATTAAAATGTCAAATAATACTAGCTGCAAGATAGTTTTCCGAAGGACCCACTGATGAATGCTCTCTAATTCAATGTAAAACCATTAATACTTACTCTTTGAAAACAGCCAGTCAGTCAATTGTGGATCCACCTTATTATAGTGCCATACAAAGCACACTTTAACAACTTGTCAATGAGAAAAGCATGGGGAAGCTTATCAAATGCTTTGCTGTAATTGAGTAGATTGTATCCACAGCATTCCTTTTGTCTACTAGAATAATTGCTTTATCAAAAATGGAGGCATGACTTATCACACATGACATATTTTTGATACAGCAATGATGATTCTTGGCAATCACAGTATTATCTTAAAGAGGTTTAGAAATAGCCTGCTTTATTATCCACTTTAATATCTTTCCAGGTATTGATCTAAGGCTTACTGCTCAATAAATAAACAACCCTTGCCCTTTGGAGTACCATTCGCCCAAGACACGTACAGCTCTTTCATCCTTCAAATATTCTGGAAGTCTCTCAAGTGTCTGTCCATATTCTTGTCATTAGGATATTTTGGGATTCCCCTGACAAGTAGTTTTCTAGATGTAACTTATGTGATTTTGTTTGGGCAGTTATTTTCCTTTTTTAAAATTATGTATTCTAAAATTTGTAAACTGGTAAAAGTCTTTTTGGGAGTTGGACACCTTTAAATTCCAAAAGACAAACAATAGTAAGATCCCCCCCCCCATTTTTCTGAAGATAGGAAATACCTAGAGTGACCAACACTCTTCCAAGTTGTGTTCATTCCCTGTGTATGATACTCAAAATACCATTTCATTTGGGTGTAAAAAAAAGAGAAAAAAATAAGAATTGGGTTATGGGTTTTTCTGGGTCATCTATTAAGATCTGTTAAAATTTTAAAAATAAATAATAATAGAAGGTTAGGTTAGAAGTTGGAACTGGTTGCCAAGATCTAGAAGATCTAGAAGAATGGTCTTGCTTTGTGTTCAGATGTGTTCAGTTTGCTGCTAATGATGACATGTTGCTAATTACCTTCATTCTTATCTTCTGGAGTTGTAAGGTACATATTCCCAAATTCTACCAAGTCAGCATATCAACAAAGTACTTCTCTAAATATTTATTTATTTATTATTTATTTTGTTATTCTTATATGCCGCCCAACTCCCGAAGGACTCAGGGCGGCGTACAACAAGAAGAAATACAAGAATAATCAAAAATTACATAGAATTTAAAAACAAGTACAAAATTTAAAAACAGTTATTTAAAACAACAACATCCATTCAGCACATACATACTTGGGGGGTAGGCTCAGGTGGAATTAAGCTGTCCCCCCCACCTGCAGGAAAAGCCATGTCTTAATGGCTTTTCGGAAGGCCAGCAGAGTGGGGATGGTCCGGGTCTCTGGGGGTAGTTGGTTCCAGAGCACGGGGCCAGCCACAGAGAAGGCTCTCCCCCTAGGGCCCGCCAGCCGGCATTGCTTGGCCGACGGGACCTGAAGGAGGCCAACTCTGTGGGCCCTAACCGGTCGGAGGGAAGTGTGAGGCAGAATGTGGTCCCGAAGATATCCTGGTCCTAAGCCATGAAGGGCTTTAAAGATGGTGATCAACACCTTGAATTGGACCAGGAGACCGATGGGCAACCAATGCAGCTGGTGGAGTATCAGTGTCACATGGGTGTACCTTGGCACACCCACCACAGCACGCGCAGCCGCATTTTGCACCAGCTGAAGTCTCCGGATACTCTTCAAGGGTAGCCCCATGTAGAGCGCATTGCAGTAGTCCAAACACGAGGTGACAAGGGCATGAGTGACCGTGAGTAGAGCCTCCTTCTCCAAGTATGGCCGCAACTGGTGCACCAGGCGAACCTGTGCAAAGGCCCCCCTAGCCACAGCAGAAAGATGGTGGTCCAATTTTAGCTGTGGATCTAGGAGGACCCCCAAGTTGCAGACCTGGTCTGAGGGGGTCAGTTTTGCACCCTCAAAGACCAAGGAGGGATAGTTGTCTTGAACCTTAGGAGGCAATATCCACAGCCACTCAGTCTTATCGGGATTTAGTCTGAGTCTGTTCCTCCCCATCCAGATCTTAACGTTGTCCAGGCATCGGCACATTACATCCACTGCCTCCCTGAAGTCAGACGGGGTGGTGATGTACAGCTGGGTGTCGTCAGCGTACTGATGGAAACCCACCCATGTCTGTGGATGATCTCACCCAACGGTTTCATGTAGATGTTAAACAGGATGGGCGAGAGAACCGACCCCTGGGGCACCCCACATAATAGGGGCCTAGGGGACGATCTCTGCCCTCCTGCCAACACCGACTGCATCCGATCGGCGAGATAAGAGGAGAACCACCGTAAAACGGTGCCTCCCACTCCCAACTCGCCGAGCCGATGCAGAAGGATACCATGGTCGATGGTATCGAAAGCCGTTGAGAGGTCAAGTAGCACCAGGATGGAGGAGTTCCCCCCATCCCGGACCCGCCAGAGATCATCCATCAGGGCGACCAAGGCAGTTTCTGTACTGTAGCCGCGCCTGAAAAGTGACTGATAAGGATCTAGATGATCTGTTTCATCCAGGAGCTGCAGAAGCTGAGTCACCACCACCTTCTCCACAACTTTCCCTAAAAAAGGTAAGTTGGAGACTGGACGATAGTTCTTCAAATCAGCTGGATCCAGGGAAGGCTTCTTCAGGAGGGGTCGCACCACCGCAGTTTTTAACGACTGCAGTACGGATCCCTCCCTCAAAGAAGCGGTGATCACCGCCTGGATCCAGCCGCATGCCACCGCCCTGCTGGCCGAAACCAGCCAGGAGGGACACGGGTCCAATAAACAGGTGGAGGTACCCATCGCTCCCATAGCCCTGTCCACATCCTCGGGAGAAACAGGCCCAAACTCCTCCCACAAAGATGGACTAGGACTGGCCCCTGTCAACTCTATGGACTCTGCCCTGCCAGAGTCCAAGTCCGACCGAATCTGAGCGACTTTATCCGACAGAAACTCAGCAAATTCCTCAGCTCTGCCTTGCAAGTGTTCCTCGCTCCCCCCTTTTCCAAGGAGGGAGCGAGTCACCCTAAACAAGGTGGCTGGACGAGAATCTGCGGACGCAATAAGAGCGGAAAGATAGGATCGTCTTGCCGCCCTTATCGCCACTAAATGAGATCTGATGTAAATTCTTAATAGTGTTCGGTCAGACTCGGCTTTCTTGGTCCTCCAGCGGCGCTCCAGACGTCTCTTCTGGCGTTTCATCTCCCGGAGCTCCTCGGTAAACCAGGGAGCTTTCCGGGATCCACTGCCACGGAGAGGTCGCTTAGGCGCAATTCGGTCTAGAGCCCCTGATGCTGCGGTGTTCCAAGCAGCCACCAGGGAGTCAGCCGAATTGTGTACCAGGGTTTCAGGTATTTCCCCAAGTTCCCTCTGGAATCCTTCTGGCTCCATTAGGCGCCTGGGGCGGAACCACCTAGTCGGTCCCGCCTCCCTGCGGGGGAGGAATGGGGTCGTGAAATCCAGCCTCAGTAGGAAATGATCTGACCATGACAGTGGGGTGATGACTATGTCCCTTATCTTCAGATCATCTCTCCACTGCCCCGAGAGAAATACTAGGTCAAGCGTGTGACCACCTTCATGAGTCGGACCCTGGATTACTTGGGTCAGGTCCATGGTTGTCATGGAATCCATGAACTCCTGAGCTATCCTAGAGGTTTTGCCAGCAGATGGCAAGTTGAAGTCCCCCAACACCATAAGCCTAGGGAACTGAACCGCCAGGCCGGCTACTGCCTCGAGCAGCTCAGGCAGGGCCTTACTTACGCAGCTGGGAGGCAGGTACATTAAGAAAAGGCCCACCTGAACCCCTAAGTCCAACTTCAGAAGGAGCGCCTCACACCCAACAATCTCCGGGGCAGGGATCCTACGAGGATGCAGATTTCCACGCGTTATAATTGCCACTCCTCCCCCCCTTCCCTGGGGTCGAGAATGGTGCTGCACCGAGAAACCGGCTGGGCATATCTCAGAGAGGGCTACTCCCCCCTCCTGCCCTAGCCAGGTCTCGGTAACACATACCAGGTCTGCCCCCTCCTCTGTGATTAAATCACGTATCAGGGGGGCTTTGTTGATAATTGACCTGGCGTTAAGCAGCAGCATCCTGAGCCCAGGGCCCTGAGAACCCTGGTTGCCAGGTATCCGGGTTGAGCAAGGTGGAACCAAGTCAGAGGGGCCGGAACAAGGGATTGCTTGTAAACAGCGAGGTCTTATTCCCCGAGAGCGGCCCTCCCCTCTGCTCCCGCCATATCTGCCTCTTCCCATTATGACCGAGATGGTCCGGCTCTCATCCCCACCAGAGACCCCCTCCCCCCCGCTGGCCCCCTTCCTTTCCTGCAGGCCATACATACCATTCTCACTAGTCAGGGTAATTGCATCCCGCCACCCCCCAATTCTGTTTACACACTCAGCGGGTGGGGGCGGAAACCCAGCCCCTGACTCTTCCATTTCTTGCTATTCATATAAAACATGAACATCCATCTCAATCATCCTCCTACGCACTCATGCCTATACACATCTCAGAGGAGGAGAATACAGTTTAAAATAAGTGTTATTAAAAAGAAGGCAAACTCCTCCAAATAAGGGTATGCTAGGAGGACAGGTCCCTTGCTTTGCCTCAGCCTTCCTAGATGTTCTATAGTCCAGGGATGTTCTATAGTCCAGGGGTGATAAGAACCTCCCTTCCTCCGATGTCTTTGGGGATCGTAATAGCACTTAGACTTATATACTACTTCATAGTGCCTTACAGCCCTCTCTAAGCAGTTTACAGAGTCAGCATATTGCCCCCAACAATCTGTGTCCTCTTTTTACCAATCTCGGAAAGATGGAAGGCTGAGTCAACCTTGAGCCACTCAGGATCAAACTCCTGGAGTGAGCAGTGAGTTAGCCTGCAGTACTGCATTCTAACTACTGCACCACCACTGCTCCATAAAAAGTATGCTTTAAATCATCACTGAAAGATAAATGATGTAGATAATATAAATGACTCTGGTATCTCC
Source organism: Diadophis punctatus similis (assembly GCA_023053685.1). Lineage (NCBI taxonomy): Eukaryota > Metazoa > Chordata > Lepidosauria > Squamata > Dipsadidae > Diadophis > Diadophis punctatus. Next base: position 127,340,930 of record JALIGW010000003.1, read on the forward strand.
CCCAATAATATGAAGAGTGCTGTGTGTTTTACTTATGATAATGTGAGACTTTACAACAGATGACTCACTTCTGATTTTAAAAAAAAGTTGACCATGTTCCATATTTGTGTTTTGAAAGAAAAAGCTAGAATTTAAATAAAGTGATATTAAATTTATTTTATGTTGGCAAAGTTTGGCACAGTCTGAAGCAAAGGAGGCATGCCTTTAGCATTGGTTTTCTGATGAAACTAATTGAGAATTCCTCAGAAGGGTTGAGATTAAAGTGCCCATTTAGGAAAATAGC